>PIJE02001338.1:26396-102984 GCA_002895965.2 Coryphaenoides rupestris
TCTAATTATCATTAAAAGAACGTTATCTCGGTCACAACTTACAAATATGCAATTAATTTCTGCAGCAGGTTGTTACATTTTGCATTTTGGTAGTTTAGTGATTTGTCACCCCTTTTTCTTTATAGCCAGTTTTCTAAAGAACGTGATGTTTTAAAGTGTATATTGTTTGGGCATGTCGCAGTGTGCTCCCTGTGTGTGTGTGGGTTAGGGTTAGGGTTCTGTTTCTTTATACACTAGATCTCTAGGCTCTGTAATCACATCCCACGGCTTCTCCTACCACTGCTATGCTGATGACACCCAACTGTTTCTTTCCTTCCCCCCCTCAGACACCCACATCGCAACACGCATCTCAAAATGCCTGGCCGACATCAGCAGATGGACGACCGCCAACCACCTGAAGCTCAACCTAGACAAGACTGAGCTTCTCTTCATACCGGGTAAAGACTGCCCTCAGATGGACCTACTTGTCACCATCGAGGACATCGAAGTCTCCCCTGCACCCACGGCAAGGAACCTTGGCGTGGTACTGGATGACCAGCTGTCCTGCAACGCCAACATTACCTCTGTGGCCCGATCTTGTAGAATTGCTCTCTACAACATCCGCAAGATCCTGTCCAAGCACTTGTCATCACTCGTCTCGACGACTGCAATTCTCTCCTGGCTGGACTCCGCACCTCCACAATCAAGCCCTTACAACGCATCCAGAACGCAGCAGTGCGCCTCGTGTTCAACCTACCTAAAATTCAATGAGCGTGCATGTGGACTATGAGCGTGCGTGTTGTCACGTCACCGTACAGTACATAGTACAATAGCAGCAGTACAGATGTTTGTATTATATTAGTTATAATATTGTAGTTGGTCAGCAGTGTTTATTTGACGGCTGTACCAGTACTTGTACAATAGCAGTATAAACATGTGTATTTTAATCATAGTTATAACAGAAATATATAACAGGAGGTCAACCAATGTGGACAAAAACACTTAATCACATTAATTTAAGTGGAAAGTAGACAAATGCACACATGGTCATGTATGCATACTTTATTTCTGTTTTGTCTAGAACCAAAATATTGCTTCACTTGGCTAAAACCCCAGAGTCTCCATAGGGGTTTGTCGTGATCGTACTAATAAGCAATAATAGCTGTTGCATAATTCAGGCCTATTGGATTATGATACTGAACACAAATATGAGCTAGCAACATTATTAATATAATATGTTCTGTTTACATCTTGAATCAGGCTAACAAGGGCAAAGTAACTCGTATTTTACTTTGTACACATGGATGAACAGATACACACACACCCATATATATACACACATAGGCTACATGGGAAGGTTTCATACAAATATTTATTGCACATTTACATACTGTGTACATAGTGGGCAAGTTTGACATCCAAATAGACACACAAAGTCTCATGGTTCTACATGCGGGACCAGTGCATGTGGAGCAGTTGAGCACACTGAACAGTGGAGAGTTTTTTTACTGTACTTTAGATTTTTTCGTCTCGTGTATGTCTTGATTGCAAGGTTATGCACATCTTTTTTTTGGGTAGACATAGTTATCCAGACTATTAGAAAATTAATCTCTTTTATTCATCAAGATTTAATTTCTAATAATGGACCCTTCTCTCTCTCTCTCTCTCTCTCCCCCCACAGTTTAAAGTGAGGATGGAGAGAGCTAGTGGCTTGGTGAGGCCCGTTTCTGCCACCAAGCTGGCTGGCCGCTACCTCGCCCATCAAGAGGGCCTGCCAAGTTTGCCGGTGCCAGCCCTGCAGCAGACATGCGATCGCTACCTGACCGCGCTGGAGCCCATCCTGGACCCGGAGAAGCTGCGGCGCACCAGGGAGCTGGTGACAGACTTCCAGAAGGCAGGGGGTGTGGGGGAGAGGCTGCAGAAGAGCCTTGAGAAGAGAGCGGGTGGCAAGGAAAATTGGGTGAGTGCTTAAAGGGACAGTCCCACTCGGGCTGGGCAAAATGGCCGATATACAGTTTCTCACGATAATAGCATGTTTTCTGGTAATTCAACAGATGGTCTATACAATCACCACATTTTATGTGTAAATTAAATACTTACTTATGTAAGAGTAAGGAGTATAAGTATATAAGATGGATGATTGCTTACATCTATGAAAAACCATCCATTTAATCAGAATAAATGAATCAGTTTCAACAGAAGAATACATAGTATCGTGAGTTAAATATGGCTAAATATAACTTTTTACAAAATACGCTAATGCAATGTTGCCAATTCCAACATATGTGTTGGAATTGGCATGGCGGTAATGTGTGAAATGCATCCGTTTTGTAAAACGTAGAGACGGGGTACGACGAACGCTATCGTCTAGAAGTAATGTAGCGAGGCACCTTCACAGGAGGTCACACAAGGACACACACTAGGGCTACTGCAGCTCAGGCTTTGGGACACAGATATGCTTTGGCACAGCCAGCTCCCTGCATTACAGTCGAGATACCAATGGACACTTTTAGACTTGTGGTGATGAATTAAAGCTGAGTGAACAGCCAACACAGGGAACTACACACGAATGACATTCAAATATATCAATGAACCTGATGAAGAATGAGTGGCAGGATGAACATTGCTGCAATGTTCATCCCTTTTATTGACATGGCAAGGAAAACTTGTCTGTGCTCTTTACATTATTTGTGTTTGAACGTCAAGAATAGAGCTGGTTTCAAGCATTCGTAATTGCTAGGTTGCCTGCATAATAGCTGGGATAAGAGCAGAAGTGGCATTGTAGTTGCCTTGCTCTTGTGACAACAATGTGTCTGTTGACTTTGATGATGAATGTGAAAATAATAACTTGGTTCTATTTCAATTTGGCCCTTGCTGTGCTAAATTGCAATGAAATAAAATGACATTAAAAAACATTACAATATTTTTCTGAAACCAAAATGAAGTTCTTCCAACTCTCTACTTCAAATGGGTAAGGAATAAACAGAAAAGTAAAATACCATATCATGCCATTCTTACAATTGACTAAAACAGGCTACGTTTGAAATATTTCAATATTCAAACTAAAATGACCTTACATTGCACCAAAAAAAAGTATTTTATTTAACCTTTATTTAACCAGGGAGTCCCTTGAGAGGACACATGTCGGTGTACAAAAAATACCACGTGACTTGCCTTTGCATTTACAATTGCAGTGTTGTTAAGAAGTCAGTTAAGTCCATTTGTGCTGCATGTGTGTTATCCATCCAGCTGTCTGACTGGTGGGTGCAGATCGCCTATCTGGACTACAGACTGCCTGTCGTGATCCACTCCAGCCCTGGACTGGTCCTGCCCCGCTTGGAGTTCAGTGACAAGAATGCACAGTTGAGGTAAACAATCACAGAAGGATCAATTCATTTGGCCATATTGTCCACGAGCACCATTACAATCAGTCAGTCGCGAGCAGACAATGTTCTACACTACAGTGAAGGTGATGTTGAAATATAACCTACAACAACATGAGTAACGTGCAGGTTTTGAACATGAATTTACATAAAATGTGTTATATTTGCATACCCGACTGCCTTTGATGTAAATCGCAAATGTTGGGCGAGTAATGTACTCTTGCACCCACTTGTTACTTTAAGATGCATTTTATGTTAGCGAGAACCTGACAACAATTATGAGCGATGTTGCTAAAAAATATTGCTTATTATCATTGAATAGCAATGCGCTCTCTTCCCAGGCATGCGGCCAAAATGATTGCTGGTGTTTTGGACTTCAAGACACAGATCGACAAGTGAGTATCAATGTTTTCCTCGCTACGCTGAAATAAGTTGCTCTTCAAGTTGCTCTTCAGGCTGCAACAAGCTAGCAATCGTATCAAAAACAAAGGAAACTGCCTATCGGAGATAATGAGACCCAGAAATGATGTCCTACATTTGAGCATTTGTCCTACATAGCTAAAATCTCACGGTATCCATTTTTATCATCTGAAGTCGGCATCAATACATTTTGTTTTTGGTTGATCTTCTCCACTGCCAATTCTGGTGGATCATTGTTCTAATGGATGTAGCCGTTGTCCCACAGTGAGACGTTGCCGGTGGAGTACCTGGGCCAGAAGCCGCTGTGCATGAATCAGTACTACCAGCTCCTGTCCTCCTGCCGCGTCCCCGGCCGCCGCAGGGACTCTGTGGTCAACTACGCCAAGGGCACCAGGCCCTCCACGCACATCACCGTGGTCCACAACCTTCAGGTGTGGGGTGGGGGGAGCCTACCCGTGTACTGTAGCGCGTCTTGTACAACCTCCAGGAATTAATTAATGAATTAACGGAAATGTGAAGAGTAATTCCATTGATTGATTGATTTTTTTTTTCATTCATTCCCTTTCCCATTGTGTGAATAATTTAACTTATTCATAATACCAAGCGTTAAAGGTGCTACATGTAACAGAAAATTGGTACTGCAGTCACAATATTGGAGAAAGTTGTCTCTTGTTGTCGGAGAAGACAGTATTTTTACATGTTTCCTTCATCTCTAATGACCTATCATGGCCATTTTATGATTAAGTGCAGTAAATGTGTTACATATAGCACCTTTAACTCAATTATTTTGACTAGAACCAAAATATAGCTTTTAAAAGTCAATTTAACTCAATGTCATCGGTCATTACTAACTAGTCATAGGTTTTGCTGTTAAAAAACATTGATCGGTCGATAATGTTTTCGCTTCCTTACTCAATAACTGAACCTCATTCAAATGTGATTCTCCTCACCCTGTCTCTGTCTTCGTTTTTTCCGCGACTCAGTTTTTCGCTTTGGAAGTGTACGACCACACCGGCGCGCCCCTGAGCGTGGACCAGCTGCACCACCAGCTGCAGAAGCTCTGTTACGTGTCGCCGCGGGCCGACGAGGAGGAGCCCGTGGGGATCCTGACCTCCCAGCACCGCGACGTGTGGGGCCGGGCCTACCAGGACCTCATCATGGGTGAGCCCAGCGGTCGTCTCGTCTTGTCTCCTTTGGTGGCGTGGAGAAACGTTTCCACTGGTGCTGTCTCACAGAGCCCAGCTCTTTCCAGATGGAAAGCCTTGGACACAGTGCTGGTTAACGGTGTCAAGGACCGCCTACTTGTCTCTTGTCTGGAAGAGGTCTTGATTGACACGCAACGGACCAATCACGGACCATACGCCGTGAACCATACTTTTAAGAACAAATTTGAATTTACTTTTTAGTAAATACAAGATGATTTTCAAATGTGATGCACAGCAATTGCTCAACGGTCTACTATTCTCATATACTATGAATAAACCCATGGAGGTAAATATAAGAATATACCGGATTCACCCGTGTTGTGCCAGAGCTACATCGCCATTTCTTTGAGACTGACAATTCTGACAGCCAATCATGTCTCCAGTTTCTTCAAGACGCGAAGGAGTTGCTCGATATCAGAAGTTCAGGATGAGTCATATGGTGAACTAGTGCATTCTATTGTTCTCCACGGTAATTTTTTGTGTCATCATGTGCAGATAACACCAACAAGGAGTCGGTGCAAGCCATCCAGAGGAGCATTTTCACCATGTGCCTGGACTCCGTGTCCCATCATGCACCAACATCAGGCGAGACGTACCACAGCAGCGGGGCGCGGCAGATGCTCCACGGCGGGGGCAGCCACCTGAACAGCGGCAACCGGTGGTTCGACAAAACACTGCAGAGCATATATACAGTTTGCATGGGACAACAAAAGGAACATTTACATATAGACAACAAATCATCAAGGGAAGCAGACATAGAAACGCCTCTAAGACAGCCATTCAGGGAGCAGGGACAACAAGGCCGTCCATGGAGACCCTTCCGTCCCCACTCCCCAGACAGCCAATCCGGAGACGCCAGGACCCCAGGCCCCACGTGGATATGTAACAGACAGACAGACAGTTAACTTGAAGCACGGATATCATGGCCTCACGTGCCACACAGAGATGTGGGTCTCCATGCCCCAGACCAGGAAGCAGGGACTGCAAGGTCTCCGGTTGAGACCTTCCGCGGGACAGCCAGTCCAGATAGAAGAGGCAACATGTTCCCACAACAACACCTGCGAGTGCGTCTCAGAGGCCTCCCGGGGCAAACAGATAAGAGTGAAGCTAACTAGTCACGTAGGTCAAACAGCTAACTAGTCACGTAGGTCAAACAGCTAACTAGTCACGTAGGCCAAACAGCAGAGTGGAAAGTTACTGGCCCACAAGATTACCACATCCACAACTCCCAACATACTGATTGTATTTTTTTCCATATTTTTAAGGTCACTGCAGTCAATTGTCCCATCTCTTTTATAGGGGCATCCAAAAATGGTAGAATCTGCAGGGCTCTGGACACATGCTTTGTTCAATATCAAGCCACCGTGTATATGTACTGTTCTGGACCCACATGAGCAAGGGCCTCATCTGCGCGGCCAAAAAGTAGTATTTTAGGTTGGGGAGTTTAAGCCTTCATCTGGCTTAGATAGCTGTCGTGTTTTAAGCCTAATTCTTGGGCACTTTCTTTGCCATATGAACTGAGAAATCAGTTTATACAGTTTGTCAAAAGTACATTTAGGGACTTCAATAGGTAGCATCTGAAATAAGTAAAGCAGCCTGGGCTAAACATTCATACGTATGCTTTCAATACGGCCTAGTAGAGACAGAGGGTGCATGGAACATCAGTCCAAATCATTGCTAATACGCTGAATTATTTTCTTATAATTGGCATCATAAAGGTTTTGTGCAGATTTAGGGATGTATATACCAAGATACTTAATAAAAATGTTCGACCATTTAAACCCACTCTGGAGTTTTGTGCTTTGTGGTATTCTACCAGTAATTTCCATGGCTTCGCATTTTTCCACATTCATTTTGTATCCTGAATAATATCCGTACTGGGAAATTAGTTTCTTTAGGTGTGGTATCGTTGGTTTATCGTTGGTTCTGTCCGATATAATAGTACGTCATCAGCATAAAGGGATAACTGACAGTATGCTCTTCTCTATTTATTTCAATTCCTTTTATGTTCTCTCTAATTAGCTGTGCTAGTGGTTCGATACTAATGGCAAAGAGGAGGGGCGACAGAGAGCAGCCCTGCCTACATCCGCGTTCTAATGTAAATCTCTGATTTATACCCATTAACTTTGACAGCAGCCTGTAGATCTGAATAAAGTGTTTGTATCCAGTTTATGAAGTTCGGGCTGAATTTAAAACGTTTCAATGTTTGAAATAAGTATTGCCATGATACACGATCAAAGGCCTTTTGGGCATCTTGTGATATGATTATTGCTTCCTGTTCTTTATCCTTTTGATGGGACATTATGTTAAGCATTCTTCTAATATTATGTCCATAGTATCTTCCAGTAATAAAACCAGTTTGGTCAGGGTGAATAATTTGGGTGATAATCTTGCTGACTCGTCTAGCCAAAATTGCAGTTAAGATGGGTAGGTCTGTATTCAATAGTGATATCGACCTATCGGATTGGCATTCAGTAGGATCTTTGCCCTTTTTATGTATTATCACTATGGTTGCTTCTCTCCAGGAGGGGGCCATCATTTTTAACTCAAATGCATGTTGATATGCTTTTAACAACAGGGGAGATAACTTGTCTTTGAAGGTTTTGTAGAACTCATTAATGAATCCATCTGGTCCTGGACTTATTTATTATTTTTCAGAGTGGATATCACCTGCTTAAGTTCCCATTCCTCTATTGCTTCATCTAATTCCTTAGCCACTGATTCTGTTAATTCTGGCAATTTTATATCTTTCAGAAATATTTCTAGTTTGCATCTCTAGAGCAGGTGTAGGGACGTATACAACTCTGCAAAAGATTCTGCTATCTCATCTGGTTTAGTGTGGAATTTGGAGTTTCCAGATTTAATTTTATGCACTATGTTAGATGATTGCTGTTTTTTTTAACCTAAATGCCAATAATCTACTTGCTCTGTTGCCATATTCGTAATATCGCTGGGTTGTGAATCTTAGGTTTCCCTCAATCTTCTCTGATAACAAGCTGTTAAGTTCTCTACGGGTTGCAGTAAGAGTTTTAATAAGACTAGGTGAGGCGGTTTGTTTATGTTGTTTCTCCAAGTCTCCTATTTTATGCTACAATTCCCACTGTTTGGCATCCTTTTTTCTTTTCTTAGCACTTGCAAATGAGATGATGGAACCCCTGATGTACGCTTTAGCACAATCCCACAGTATAAGATGTGATGTGATGTCAGAATAAAGGTGGTAAATTCTTTATCATTAAGAAGGGAGGCATTAAGTCTCCATTGTTTATAGGTTGGTCTATGGCCTATATCCCACAACGGGTGAGTGGTCGTAATGGATAATATTTCTATGTCCATTACTCTATGCAACTCTGACTTAGAGGTAAAGAAGTAATCGATCCTAGAATAGGATGTATGTCTTCTTGAATAGTATGTAAAGTCCCTGGTTTTTGGAAACTTGCTTCTCCAGACATCCACAAGGCCCAATTCAAGAGATTGGTGTTTAAGCATTTTGCTCATTTTGAGGAGGGGGGCTTTCGGTGCAGGTTGTCTATCCATGCATTGTGATAAAACACAGTTTAATCCCCTCCCATCACGCAGAGTCCAACGCTATGTTGTATTATATTGTTAAAGATTGTTTTAATAAACCCAGGTTCATTTTCATTCGGTGCATATACATTTATAATGGTTACTTCAGTACCACCAATTGACCCATTCACCAGTAGATACCTCCCCTCACTGTCCTTGTTGGCATAAGGTTGATCTATGTATTAGGATGGACATTCCTCTTTGTCTCCCTGACTGATGTGAAGAATAGTATACTTGAACCGACAGTAAATCCGGAGTCATTACAAATGTCATTACCAAAGTTTACCAATCATTGCAGTGTGTAAATGCCCTATGTGTCAATTAAACCAGGAATTACTTCAACACACAGCGTTCGCAGCACAGATTACAGTAGGTTTAGACGTATTTAACCATTTAAATACATTGTACAACGTTAATAATTTAAAATACTCTACAAGAGTTTCTACTAGAAATAGTGAAATGTGACCGGCGAAGGCAGGTGTGACAAAAGGTTTCCCTTTGAAACAAGGGGCATCGCGAGGTAAACAAGAAGGAGAAGAGAAGATAAAGGAAAAAACAAACGTGAACTTCCAACATCGTTGTCACCCCAGCACAACCTAAAGTGCATTTGTTACATTGATAAACAGACCGGACATCCCCAAGTCAAGGCTCCTGTGGTAGCCCTGGCTCACCCAACATGTCTTCGTGAGAAATGCTCTGAAATACCTGTTCTGTGGTTGTCTTCGCGTCTGCCTGCCTGATTGGTCAGAAATTATTCTGATTACTCTCTCTCTCACTCTCTCTCTCTCTCATATCTTGGCCTTGGGCGTGGTCTCCAGCAGTGCGCGCATGTCCAGCAGGGCCGCCTCCACTGCCTGCACCATGCGCGGCGTGTCCGTCTCCGCGGACGTGTTGAACGACGACACGGCCAGGTTGATGTGCTCCTCCTTGGGGTTGTAGCACACCGCGTAGCCGTCCGGCACCACCGGCCCGAAGCACATCACACAGTCTGTCTTCGCCGGGACCTGCGGCATAAAAGGGCGGGAAGTTGACTTTGACTGAAGGCGTGGTGTGTTTATATTCCATATATGCTAAGGCAGTATATAGCATTGTTTTACATTGAATGTTTTTCATACCTGGCTCGTGGAGATCTTATAGTGCATGGCTGTCGCGTAACTGGGGTCAGTGTAGATCTCCGGTATGGACACCCGGTCCTCGATGGCCTGCAGCTTGAGGCCCAGAAGATGGCGGTCTATGGCTTGGCCTTGAATCGCCTGCGGGGACAGGGTGGGGGGTGTGTGTGAGGGCACACAGATGGACAGAACATAGGAGGCCACCTGCTTGGTATGAACGCATGTTGTGTGCATCGATTAGACCTCGCTAGTCTATTACACTCACTAAGCAGTCTCGGCCACAGCGTGATGCAGAATGGCGAAACCTGAATCCATTACAGATATAAAGACCCCCTTGGTGTGTGTGCTTTATATGCAGGTGTGTTTTGTATGCAGGTGTGTCTCTGAGGCATCCTGTTTAGCATGCCCTCTTCTCTTGGTGCGTGCCTCGCTTCTGCACTGCGGGGACGACAAAGTCTAAATCTAAATGTGGTGGGAATCTTTCCAAACTCAAAACGTTGTCATCATTATCCTCCTCCTCCCCAGCAGGACTCACCATGTTGGTGTAGGAGCGGTGCGCCTTTATCGCTCTCTCCATCAGCGCCAGCTTCTCCGTGTTCTTCGCAGTGCAGAGGAAAAAAGACCAAATGTCATTCACGTACCGTACACCCTGGAGTCGGTGCACATGCGTTTGGTCGTGTGAATGGAAACCGTCATTCCAATCTAGGCATCTGAATGTGAACAAGATAGCATAATGCGCTGGGATTGGCTCACTAGTGTGAGGCTAGATCTAGGACGGTCCATTAATATAGTAAGATAAGACAGAGATATATTTAATTAAATTAATGTAATAATCAAGATGCATCAATCAAAATAAGAAATTAAAATTTCTGAAGCAAAATGAAATCGATCATGTTTTTGATTTCTTACAAAAAATACAAAATGTACGGAGACAGGAGTTATGAACCCTTAAAGGACCAGACCTGTTTCCCAGGGTCATCGAAAGCCTTGGCGAAGTTGAAGGAGTCCAGGGACGCGGAGCGTATGGTGTCTGTGCGGCCCAGCCCTGAACATACGCAACGAGGCACTCTCGTATGTGGAGCAAGACTTCTGGTACAGACTGTCAACCGAGAGGGAACGGGAGAGTGGTTTGTACAGAAAGGCCAAACCACACACACACATGCACCCGCACACACACACACACACACACACGCCAGTCTATAGTCAACCGACAGAGAGAATACGTTCTTTCAGGAGCAGGATGACGCTCCTTGAAGCCTCTTAATTATACTCTCCGTAACAGGATTAGAAACATCTCTGCACCTTTGCTCTGCTTGACTGAGCCAGGTTGCACCCCTACTCCATGACCCCCCCCCCCCCCTTTTCCTTTTTATTTGGTCTTTACTATGTTTATCTACCCATCTTGTTGTGAAAAATGAAATTGTTAATAAGAAAAAGCTTATAGACTACTTCTCGTGATTTTGGAATGTCGAGTCAAAGTCATTCCTCCGAGAGCGAATACACGGTTTATCACTTAAGACTGAAAGAATTGAAAAGCCTTTCTGGCAACATAGCAGGGTCATAAAGTGTGGGTTAAGTGGCTCCACTAAAAAAAATTCAAAAAAAGGGGCGAGGAAGCCAAGCTGCAACTTTGAATCCAAACCAAGAGGCAAACTAATGCGTAAGTGCCTTAAACCTGCATTCTTTCTAATGGCCTGCAGGGGGCGGATGATAGAATGACCCGACATTCTCACTTGATTTATTCGCTCAGTAAACATTTTCCTAAGGAGTGTATGGCCTCCATCGCAAAGTCTTCAATATGATAAAGCAGGGTATGCTTTAGCGCAGGTCGCTAGCCACAAGCTGTTATATTTTGGTCTTGTTCGAGGTCGGTTGAACTAAAAGACACCCGCCCCCCCCCTCTCGTCACTTCCGTCTGCGGGTTGCTAAAAAAACAAGATGGCGACGGTCAAATCCCAAACTCAAGGCTTCAAACGACAATCGACCAACCAGTGTGTGTGATGTCACGGTGACTCCGCCCACTTCCTGTATATACTGTGGCAAACGGCAGGGAGGCAGGAGGGGAGTAGCCTACTAATTGATGGGAGGTATATTTCAGCCTGCTGGCTCCACCCCCAGAGCCTTATAGGGACTTCCTGTCCATAAATGAGGAAAAGCCGTGGCTCGTTAAGCCACCTGGGCTTTGCCTCATTAATGGAACCCCTGGAAACTCAGAAGAAGGACTTGTAGTAAATGTGTAGTAAATATGGCTGACTTTTGATGATGAATGAACTATTATTTCCCCTTCCTCCCCTCTCCTGGTTGTAAACACCTCCATATAAATGTCCCAATTATTTTCAAATTTGTGTTGTTGAGTGCGTTTTGTTGTTAAACTTTGGAATGAAAACCCCACACACCCTTGAGCCTGCTACAATACGGTCTCACACACACACACACACACACGTACGTGAGTGAATGTACAGCCTCACCGATAGTACGCCAGCTGCAGGCCAATCTGGATGAAGGCATCCGGGCTCATCTTGAAGGACTTGGGGACGTTCTTCCCAAAGTGTTTGAACACCAGCACGGTGAGGTCTAGTTCCTGGACCATCCTGGGTGGGAAAGAAGGAAACAGACTCTGATATGCAGTGTAAGCGAACACTGCTTATCACCTGGGATTGTGTAGTGGTTACACATCACCGGTTTTCCCCCCAATCAGCAAATTTGCTTCACAAAAAAAACTTCAAGGGTAACTGCGATTAATTTTTGTAACCTTTTTTTCCCATCGTCCATTGAGTGACTATGCAGAATTTAGAATTCTTAAAATTTGCTATCCACCGAGATTGCTTCAGTCGTCAGCTGCAAGGCGTCTGCAATATAACCCTTTGGGGCAATCGCACCCCATCAATGTAAAAAAGCCACTGACAGGCTCAAATTTGGTTATTATAAGTGTCTGACAACATTATGGAAATAATCCCTGCAGAGAAATACAACTTTCTTTTCTAAAATCCATCTTCTGTTTGATCCAATCTGTTTGGGGGGGGCTGTTTCAGATTTCAGGTCTATACAATTTCAGCTCAGTAAGTCAGTACATTGAATGAACAGACATCAAAATCTTTGGATATTTATTATTTTTTTTCACCCCTCATTTTCTATAAATTGGAATGATCCAACAATATGATATCAGGAATAATAAAATGATCAATAATCTTACGTATTTAAGTTGCGTATGGCCTCCTCGATGTCCCTCTTGATTCCAGGCGTGATGTTGAAGTGCAGCCTCTCGGGCGTCGGCAGAGGATACGTGAGACCCTGGGGACCGTCAAACTTCCTCCTGTTGGGACAACAGGTTCACACTGACACCTTATTAAATGGTAAATGGATTGCATTTATATATCGCTTTTATCCAAAGCGCTTTACAATATTTCCTCACATTCACCCATTCATACACCGACGGTGGTGTCAACCATGCAAGGTAACAACCAACACGTCAGGAGCAGTTAGGGTTAGGTGGTGTCTTGCTCAGGGACACCTCGACACTTAGCTAGGCGGAGCCCGAGGATCGAACCAGCAACCTTCCGGTTGCAAGACAGGGACTTTACTTTAAGGACTTTGAGGACTTTACTTACGCATATTCTACAACATGATGTAAATATACTACAGTATGGATTAAAGGTGTTGTCTGTAAGAATAATGAATCCGTTCAGGGACTACATGTAGGATTTTACAGCACAAAGCACTTTAGATTGCCAGTTAATGAGCAGGTTGTGGTTGAAGTTAAAAATTAGAGCTTCCCTGACTCTGTTGCGTAGAACAGCTTTTGGGCTGATTTCTCTTATATTTTCATGGGAAAAAGGAACGACGTGACATGTAAGCGGTGATAATTACGAAATATATATATTTCATAGCTTTTGTAAATGTGTACAAGTTTTAATTATGATTAGAACTAACATTAGTTAGGTCGTTAGTGAGCGAGATATGGAGTAAGATGTCTTTTTCAGAGCTCCCGCAGAATTTAATATTTTTGCATCAAAACCAATGCAACTTCATGCTAATACAACCTAAGGACACTAAAACCGAACTAAGTCAGGAATATCAACTTGAATGTCGGCAAGCCTCCGAAAATACAAATATAAATCGGCAAGGCCTGTAATCCCGGCGGGCCTTACGACCCCTCTGAGGCGCAGTACTCCAGATACCCCAAATCCAGCCCCTCCCACCCAGATTGAAGCTACCGCTGAAGAAATTAAGTCAGACATCCTACCATCGCTGAGGGGAGATATATCTAAAATTATAAGGGAGGAATTGAAAACTGCCTTAGCGGATGACTTTAATTTCTTAAAAAGTGAATTGCAAGTCGTAAGATCAGAAATTGCTAATAACACTGTCACAATTCGATCTGAAGTTGATCGTATGAAGGAAGACTTGAAAGACATGGCAGGGGGACTATGGACATGGTCTGATGAAGTAACTTCACTACAAACCTGCCTTCAAAGCCAAGTTGAGAAATGTACTGAAAAGAATGAAGACAGAATGAGAAGGGGAAATATACGAATAGTGGGCGGCGAGGAACAACCAGACTTGAGCTCTCCCGCGGCTGTTTCCAAACTCCTTAAAGAAGCGCTGCAGATGGATTGAGTTACACTACGATGGGGACGCTGCGGAGATCCTGAGAAGAGCCCGAGACAGAGCTCCACTCGGTCGTAACGGAAGGCGAATAGCTGTATTTCCCCAACAACACCACTAACGTCGCCAAGGCAAGAAAGAGCAGCATTCACAGACGTAAGGAAGATGCTACGAGGACATCGAGGAGTCCGTATGGTCTCCTCTTCCCCGCCAGACTGCGGATCTCATACAAAAATGAGGAGAAGGAGTTCCTGGATCCTGGAAAGAAGGCGAATTGTCAGATTGCATTCCTACAGGAAACCCACCTCTCTAATGATGAACATTAAAAGCTTAAGAAGTCATGGGCAGACAAAGTATACTATTCTTCGACAAAACACTGCAGGTGAGAGAGAGAGAGGTCCTCGCTGCACACACACACACACACACACACACACACACACACACACACACACACACACACACACACACACACACACACACACACACACGCCTATACACATATACATACAAACATCCACACACAAACACTATACACACGCACACACGGGACCACGCCTCCCCAGCCTCTATGGGGTATCACCATAACCTCTTGGGTCACGGTTCTATTCTGTTCTTCCAGTTTATCCTTGGAGAAGACGGGATGTGTGGCCTCATCTATGAGCACGCCCCCGCTGAAGGCCCGCCGATCGTAGCCCTGATCGACCATGTTGTAGAATACGCGTGAGTAAAGTCCTTCATCCATACATCTGCACTGTAGTTCATTGACATCATGTTGTAGAATATGTGTAAGTCCTTAATCCATACTACAGTATATTTACATTATGTTGTAGAATATGTGTAAGTAATGTCCTTAACGTACTATATGTAAGAATCAGAAGTGCATTCTGAGCTTATTATTGAGACAATAAGAATCAGAAACTAATGTTAGTTAATTTTTTATTTAGTTTTAAACAACATTACAAAACATTTCAGACAGAAAGACTTTTCCTTTTACAGCTGTAGTTAGACATTCTTCACAATAAATGTCAAATATCAAGTAGACATACAACAATAGCAGTCCGCTCCACAATAAAGTAGCAGCAATTACCCCATGTGTGTTATAAACCAGCGAGATAAAACATTTTTGATTTGATTTGAAACCTTTATTTATTCAGGGAAAGACAATTGAGAGCAAGCTCTCTTTTACAATGCCGCCCTGATTACAATGTAACACATACAAAAAAAATAGAACTATGTTACAATAAAACAAGATGAAATCACAAAGCAAGTCATAATATCCAAGATAAAAGAATAAAAGAATATAAAATATAAAAGATAAAATAAAAGAATAAAAGACGAGGCTATGAATACATGAACTATAAGAAACATGTACAGTTGACATGGAGCACACATTCAACCAAGACCTTGAACCTCTCCAGAGAGACAAGTTGGTCCAGCTTTAGGGAGTCCTGCAGCCTGTTCCACTTCTCATGTGCATAAAAACTAAAGGCAGACTTTCCTACATTGGTGTTACACCGCCGCACGTTCAGCCTTATATGTGATTGTAGTCTAGTACAGTGTTCTATGTCTCTAAAATTCAAAAGTGAGGACAGGTATAGTGGCAGCTTGAGTATATATTGGGAGAAGATAAGTAAATAATGAAAAACTAAAATGACATGAGAAAGACAAACCCTCATTCTATTAATAAAGCCATGACAGGACAAATATGCATTTTTTGGAGTCTTAATAAGTATGTTATTTGCTCGGTCTGGTAGATATCCCAAACCTTTTTGCTTCATAAGTTATATGTGGGGGGTCCGGTTTCATCCATTGAATTGTAATACACTTCAGAGCTGCTGTAAGTAGTATTCCTAGAAGATATGTCTTAGACCTCCCCTCTAGACCCTCCGGTATTAATCCAAGTATCACCACCATAGGATCTTGTGGGATATTCTGCCGGAAGATTTCTTTAAGAGCATCAAATTCCTCTTTCCAAAAGACCTGTAGTTTAGAGCATAGCCAAAATATGTGAGTATGGTTTCCAACAATTTCTCCGTCATAGATTGGTGTGTGTTGGGCCCATCTTTGACACTATCTCTGGTGTTCGGAAATATCTAGTGATTACTTTCCATTTGAATTCTCTCCATCTGTTCGAGTTTGTCACTAGGTTTGCTTCTGTGCATATTTCTCTCCAGTTGTCCTGTGTTATATCCGTGTTTATTTCCAATTCCCATCTCTGCTTTATATTTAAGGAGTTATCTGGGTTCATAGACAAAAATATTTATATTGTGTAGGAATTATTCCCTTTTCTCCATTTCCCGTTTGTAACTTAATGAGATAATTTTCTATTGGGGTGGGTTTTGTGAGTTTCCCCTATTCTTTGTGTGTAGTCAGAAAGTGTCTTAGTTGCAAATATCTAAAGAAGTCTGTTCTAGGGAGATTAAATTCATTTTGTAACTGTTCAAATGTCTTGAGATTGTCCTTGTTCAATATCTGATGCAATTCAGTTAAATCATGTACTGACCATTTTTTAAACCCTGTATCTATTTTGTTAGGTATAAAGGTCTTCATATATCCAATGTTTGCTAGCAGTGACACTGTTTTGAGAAGCCCATATACTGTGTTATGCGCAGTTTCGAGTGGTCATCTATTGTGGCTGGAGTTCAGGTTCAGGTTCTGGATTGTCTGTAGCAAAGCAGCGAGCTCGGACACTCCTCTTTGTCTCCCTGACTGATGTGAAGAATAGTATACTTTGTCTGCCCATGACTTCTTAAGCTTTTAATGTTCATCATTAGAGAGGTGGGTTTCCTGTAGGAATGCTATCTGACAATTCGCCTTCTTTCCAGGATCCAGGAACTCCTCATTTCTGTATGAGATCCGCAGTCTGGCGGGGAAGAGGAGACCATACGGACTCCTCGATGTCCTCGTAGCATCTTCCTCACGTCCGTGAATGCTGCTCTGGCCTTGGCGACGTCAGTGGTGTAGTTGGGAAATACAGCTATTCGCCTTCCGTTACGACTGAGTGGAGCTCTGTCTCGGGCTCTTCTCAGGATCTCCGCAGCGTCCCCATCGTAGTGTAACTTAGCGATGATCGCGGTCGGTCCCCTGGGCAAGACTGCGGTGTGAGCGATCAATTTTTCTGTCTCAATCCATCTGCAGCGCTTCTTTAAGGAGTTTGGAAACAGCCGCGGGAGAGCTCAAGTCTGGTTGTTCCTCGCCGCCCACTATTCGTATATTTCCCCTTCTCATTCTGTCTTCATTCTTTTCAGTACATTTCTCAACTTGGCTTTGAAGGCAGGTTTGTAGTGAAGTCACTTCGTCAGACCATGTCCATAGTCCCCCTGCCATGTCTTTCAAGTCTTCCTTCATACGATCAACTTCAGATCGAATTGTGACAGTGTGATTAGCAATTTCTGATCTTACGACTTGCAATTCACTTTTTAAGAAATTAAAGTCATCCGCTAAGGCAGTTTTCAATTCCTCCCTTATAATTTTTGATATATCTCCCCTCAGCGATGATAGGATGTCTGATTTAATTTCTTCAGCGGTAGCTTCAATCTGGGTGGGAGGGGCTGGATTTGGGGTATCTGGAGTACTGCGCCTCAGAGGGGTCGTAAGGCCCGCCGGGATTACAGGCCTTGCCGATTTATATTTGTATTTTCGGAGGCTTGCCGACATTCAAGTTGATATTCCTGACTTAGTTCGGTTTTAGTGTCCTTAGGTTGTATTAGCATGAAGTTGCATTGGTTTTGATGCAAAAATATAAAATTCTGCGGGGGCTCTGAAAAAGACGTCTTACTCCATAACTCACTCACTAACGACCGACTAATGTTAGTTCTAATCATAATTAAACCTTGTACACATTTACAAAAGCTATGAAATATATATATTTTGTAATTATCACCGCTTACATGTCATGTCGTTCCTTTTTCCCATGAAAATATAAGAGAAATCAGCCCAAAAGCTGTTCTACGCAACAGAGTCAGGGAAGCTCTAATTTTTAACTTCAACCACAACCTGCTCATTAACTGGCAATCTAAAGTGCTTTGTGCTGTAAAATCCTACATGTAGTCCCTGAACGGATTCATTATTCTTACAGACAGCACCTTTAATCCATACTGTAGTATATTTACATCATGTTGTAGAATATGCGTAAGTAAAGTCCTTAATTCATACTTGTATATTTACATCATGTTGTAGAATACATGTAAGTCCTTAATCCATACTACAATATATTTACATCATGTTGTAGAATATGTGTAAGTAAAGTCCTCAAAGTTCTTAAAGTAAAGTCCCTGTCTTGCAACCGGAAGGTTGCTGGTTCGATCCTCGGGCTCCGCCTAGCTAAGTGTGGAGGTGTCCCTGAGCAAGACACCACCTAACCCTAACTGCTCCTGACGTGTTGGTTGTTACCTTGCATGGTTGACACCGCCGTCGGTGAATGAATGGGTGAATGTGAGGAAATACTATAAAGCGCTGTATAAATGCAATCCATTTACCATTTAATAAGGTGTCAGTGTGAACCTGTTGTCCTAACAGGAGGAAGTTTGACGGTCCCCAGGGTCTCACGTATCCTCTGCCGACGCCCGAGAGGCTGCACTTCAACATCACGCCTGGAATCAAGAGGGACATCGAGGAGGCCATACGCAACTTGAATACGTAAGATTATTGATCATTTTATTATTCCTGATATCATATTGTTGGATCATTCCAATTTATAGAAAATGAGGGGTGAAAAAGAAATAATAAATAAATATCCAAAGATTTTGATGTTTGTTCATTCAATGTGAGAGAGAGAGAGAGAGAGAGAGAGAATTTTGCGCTGAAACAGACCGGATCAAACAGAAGATGGAGTTTAGAAAAGAAAGTTGTATTTCTCTGCAGGGATTCTTTCCATAATGTTGACACTTATAATAACCAAATTTGAGCCTGTCAGTTGCTGTTTTACATTGATGGGGTGTGATTGCCCCAAAGGGTTATATTGCAGACGCCTTGCAGCTGACGACTGAAGCAATCTCGGTGGATAGCACATTTTAAGAATTCTAAATTCTGCATAGTCACTCAATGGACAATGGAAAAAAAGGTTACAAAAATTAATCGGTTACCCTTGAAGTTTTTTTTGTGAAGCAAATTTGCTGATTGGGGGGAAAACCGGTGATGTGTAACCACTACACAATCCCAGGTGATAAGCAGCGTTAACTTACACTGCATATCAGAGTCTGTTTCCTTCTTTCCCACCCAGGATGGTCCAGGAACTAGACCTCACCGTGCTGGTGTTCAAACACTTTGGGAAGAACGTCCCCAAGTCCTTCAAGATGAGCCCGGATGCCTTCATCCAGATTGGCCTGCAGCTGGCGTACTATCGGTGAGGCTGTGCACTCACGTACGTGTGTGTGTGTGTGTGTGTGTGTGTGTGTGTGTGTGTGTGTGTGTGTGTGTGTGTGTGTGTGTGTGTGTGTGTGTGTGTGTGTGTGTGAGAGAGACCGTATTGTAGCAGGCTCAAGGGTGTGTGGGGTTCCATTCCAAAGTTTAACAACAAAACACACTCGACACACAAATTTGAAAATATTTGGGACATTTATTTGGAGGTGTTTACAACCAGGAGCGGGGAGGAAGGGGAAATAATGGTTCATTCATCATCAAAAGTCAGCCATATTTACTACACAAGTCCTTCTTCTGAGTTTCCAGGGGTTCCATTAGCCCACGCCGTGTGATCCGACTCTCAAGGTCTCCACGTGGAGCACACAGCTCCTTCTCTTCTCCCCTTCTGGTCGCCTGCTCTCCCATTTGTAGGCAAAGCCCAGGTGGCTTAACGAGCCACGGCTTTTCCTCGTTTATGGCCAGGAAGTCCCTAGAAGGCTCTGGGGGTGGAGCCAGCAGGCTGAAATATACCTCCCTTCAATTAGTACTCCCCTCCTGCCTCCCTGCCGTTTGCCACAGTATATACAGGAAGTGGGCGGAGTCACCGTGACGTCACACACACTGGTTGGTCGATTGTCGTTTGAAGCCTTGAGTTTGGGATTTGACCGTCGCCATCTTGTTTTTTTAGCAACCCGCAGACGGAAGTGACGAGAGCGGGGGAGGGGTGTCTTTTAGTCCAACCGACGCGAACAAGACGGGCGGCCAAAATATAACAGCTTGTGGCTAGCGACCTGCGCTAAAGCATCCCCTGCTTTATCATATTGAAGACTTTTGCGATGGAGGCCATGCACTCCTTAGGAAAATGTTTACTGAGCGAATAAATCAAGTGAGAATGTCGGGTCATTCTATCATCCGCCCCCTGCAGGCCATTAGAAAGAATGCAGGTTTAAGGCACTTACGCATTAGTTTGCCTCTTGGTTTGGATTCAAAGTTGCAGCTTGGCTTCCTCGCCCTTTTTTTTAATTTTTTTTAGTGGAGCCACTTAACCCACACTTTATGACCCTGCTATGTTGCCAGAAAGGCTTTTCAATTCTTTCAGTCTTAAGTGATAAACCGTGTATTCGCTCTCGGAGGAATGACTTTGACTCGACATTCCAAAATCACGAGAAGTAGTCTATAAGCTTTTCTTATTAACAATTTCATTTTTCACAACAAGATGGGTAGATAAACATAGTCAAGACCAAATAAAAAGGAAAAGGGGGGTGGGGGGGGTCATGGAGTAGGGGTGCAACCTGGCTCAGTCAAGCAGAGCAAAGGTGCAGAGATGTTTCTAATCCTGTTACGGAGAGTATAATTAAGAGGCTTCAAGGAGCGTCATCCTGCTCCTGAAAGAACGTATTCTCTCTGTCGGTTGACTATAGACTGGCGTGTGTGTGTGTGTGTGTGTGCGGGTGCATGTGTGTGTGTGGTTTGGCCTTTCTGTACAAACCACTCTCCCGTTCCCTCTCGGTTGACAGTCTGTACCAGAAGTCTTGCTCCACATACGAGAGTGCCTCGTTGCGTATGTTCAGGCTGGGCCGCACAGACACCATACGCTCCGCGTCCCTGGACTCCTTCAACTTCGCCAAGGCTTTCGATGACCCTGGGAAACAGGTCTGGTCCTTTAAGGGTTCATAACTCCTGTCTCCGTACATTTTGTATTTTTTGTAAGAAATCAAAAACATGATCGATTTCATTTTGCTTCAGAAATTTTAATTTCTTATTTTGATTGATGCATCTTGATTATTACATTAATTTAATTAAATATATCTCTGTCTTATCTTACTATATTAATGGACCGTCCTAGATCTAGCCTCACACTAGTGAGCCAATCCCAGCGCATTATGCTATCTTGTTCACATTCAGATGCCTAGATTGGAATGACGGTTTCCATTCACACGACCAAACGCATGTGCACCGACTCCAGGTGTACGGTACGTGAATGACATTTGGTCTTTTTTCCTCTGCAGCTGCGAAGAAAACGGAGAAGCTGGCGCTGATGGAGAGAGCGATAAAGGCGCACCGCTCCTACACCAACATGGTGAGTCCTGCTGGGGAGGAGGAGGATAATGATGACAACGTTTTGAGTTTGGAAAGATTCCCACCAGATTTAGATTTAGGACTTTGTCGTCCCCGCAGTGCAGAAAGCGAGGCACGCACCAAGAGAAGAGGGGCATGCTAAACAGGATGCCTCAGAGACACACCTGCATACAAAACACCTGCATATAAAACACACACACCAAGGGGGTCTTTATATCTTAATGGATTCAGGTTTTCGCCATTCTGCACCACACTGTGGCCGAGACTGCTTAGTGAGTGTAATAGACTAGCGAGTCTAATCGATGCACACAACATGCGTTCATACCAAGCAGGTGGCCTCCTATGTTCTGTCCATCTGTGTGCCCTCACACACACCCCCCACCCTGTCCCCGCAGGCGATTCAAGGCCAAGCCATAGACCGCCATCTTCTGGGCCTCAAGCTGCAGGCCATCGAGGACGGGTGTCCATACCGGGAGATCTACACTGACCCCAGTTACGCGACAGCCATGCACTATAAGATCTCCACGAGCCAGGTATGAAAAACATTCAATGTAAAACAATGCTATATACTGCCTTAGCATATATGGAATATAAACACACCACGCCTTCAGTCAAAGTCAACTTCCCGCCCTTTTATGCCGCAGGTCCCGGCGAAGACAGACTGTGTGATGTGCTTCGGGCCGGTGGTGCCGGACGGCTACGCGGTGTGCTACAACCCCAAGGAGGAGCACATCAACCTGGCCGTGTCGTCGTTCAACACGTCCGCGGAGACGGACACGCCGCGCATGGTGCAGGCAGTGGAGGCGGCCCTGCTGGACATGCGCGCGCTGCTGGAGACCACGCCCAAGGCCAAGATATGAGAGAGAGAGAGAGTGAGAGAGAGAGTAATCAGAATAATTTCTGACCAATCAGGCAGGCAGACGCGAAGACAACCACAGAACAGGTATTTCAGAGCATTTCTCACGAAGACATGTTGGGTGAGGCAGGGCTACCACAGGAGCCTTGACTTGGGGATGTCCGGTCTGTTTATCAATGTAACAAATGCACTTTAGGTTGTGCTGGGGTGACAACGATGTTGGAAGTTCACGTTTGTTTTTTCCTTTATCTTCTCTTCTCCTTCTTGTTTACCTCGCGATGCCCCTTGTTTCAAAGGGAAACCTTTTGTCACACCTGCCTTCGCCGGTCACATTTCACTATTTCTAGTAGAAACTCTTGTAGAGTATTTTAAATTATTAACGTTGTACAATGTATTTAAATGGTTAAATACGTCTAAACCTACTGTAATCTGTGCTGCGAACGCTGTGTGTTGAAGTAATTCCTGGTTTAATTGACACATAGGGCATTTACACACTGCAATGATTGGTAAACTTTGGTAATGACATTTGTAATGACTCCGGATTTACTGTCGGTTCAATATAATTTAAAGTGTGAACTCTGTATGTATCCAGTGTCAAACATTGTGTGGTCTGTTAGTGTTTGCAGTGGCCTTTTGGTTTATGAAGACAGACTGAACAAGTAGGAATTGTTTGTCGGAAAGGAGATTTGGATTAATACTTGAGACACACAAGACAAATGTTGATAAACACTTGATGCCAGATTGTCTTAAAAGTGGAAAATGTAACATATAAAAGGAATATAGGTAAAAGGAAAAATACCCAAAACATCTATTTTGTGTTTGTCCTGACTGGAATCCTCTCTCAATATTCCATCATGTAGATTACTATTAATCTATGTATTTGCTTACATTATTCTTGTACTCAGAATTTAAACTGATTCATAATACCATTATGACCTTTAAATGTTTCAATCAATTTCAATAAGATTTGTAACTAGCGTAATGCAAAACAGTCATTTTGTGAATATGTTCACTTGAGAACAGTCACTGAAAATTGCATTTTATTATAATCCAACTGCTAACAGAACAAATTAAAATGTTGTATAAATAATTATAAATTGTGGCACTTACAGCTTTTTAGAGCTTTGAGATAAGTACATTTGCTATCTTTCTTTGTGCTTGGCCCATAGATTCTAAATTATAGGCTTGGCCACAGTTATCAGCAACTTCTAATGGGTAATTGTGGACATGTCATTGTGAAACTTTGTCACTGTTAGCTGATGTTACACACCAATAAGGTGTGGACACAGGAAGTTGTTGATGAACCACTTATTTGCTAACTGTAGTAGTTTGTGTCCAAAGCAGGTGGTACACAGCTAGCATCCTCACAGTTATGGCTGCTTTATAGGAGACACATTGCACCACCAGGTGTGGGCGCGGTTAGCTATTCCAAACGGTTTCAAAAACCGGTTTCATCTCCGGTTTTTGACATCTCAAGTGGGACTGTCCACCCAGATGTATGCTGGATAGATCAGCCTACCAGCCTACCCAGTGGACTGTAGCAACTGGTAGGCCGATCTATCCACTATACATCTGGGTGGACACTCCTACTTGTGATGTCAAAAACACCTGGTGGTATAATCGGAGTCCTTTAACCTGTGGGCATTGATTAGCCAATGCACCACAGGTGGGCAGCCTCACCCAGCCCCCAGACTCTAATCAGCCTGACTCTGGGCCAGGTGAGGCCGCTTAAACCAGCCAGCAACACACACACACACACTAATGTAATTCAGCAACGCCTGGAATCTGCAATCCCCCTGGGGTATCCTCCTCCAATCGTTAATTTCCTCCTCCTCTCAGAGTCTCCCAGAGAGAGAATCTCTCTCCTTGTGTGAGCCGCCAGCCAGGGCATGGGGCATGCTAACCAACAGCAGCAACATCGCTAGCAGCAGCCTACTACACGGCTCCATCTCTCCGCTAGCTTAGCTTACAGCAGCTGCTTCCCCAGAGACAGAGGATCTTCCCAGATGCATCAGCACTCACTCACTCCCAGCCTGAGCTGCTGCTCTTTCCTGTCCGACGTCAAGAAGCCAACATATTGCAGCTGCTGCTGCTACTGCTACTGCTGCTGCTGCCTCCCACTCCCCCCCCCCACCTACCTACCTCCACCCCCATTATCGACTGGGGCTCAGAGCGCACGCTCTACTTGGTGCATTCATGACTTTGACGAAGATCCATGCTTCCTGCTTCCTGTCATCGCCCCACACACACACACACACACACACACACAATCTTTATCCATCATCTTGATTGATGATCTGCACTCAGTCCAAAAGTCACAGGACAGTTTCTGAATGAAAAAATCTATGCATTATTAATGCACACAGTATCTAATAAACAACAACATGTCTGTGTGTGTGTGTGTGTGTGTGTGAGAAGGCGTTATAATGTGAGAAATTATATTTTTAGGGGTGTAATTAAACATTATGTCTAAGTCTGTATGTTACTTTTGCAAACTCCACAGTAACTACATTCAAACAACAATCACGTCAATTCCTGAGCCTTCGGTATAACGGGGCACTAAGCCATTATTAAAACGATGCATGGTTTATGCCTAACTACAACCATATGTATTGTATGGTGGCGATGTCACATTTGGTTAATGTGTTTTTTGATCGAATCATACCTTGATCAATCAAATAAACATAGAGTTGCCAACTTTTCCATCCTAGTGTATGATTATACTGATCAGTCTACCAGCCTACCCAGTGGGACAGATCTAGTCTCATCTAAAGATGGACATTCCCACTTGTGAACGTCAACTAGACCGGTCACGCTACTGGCAATTGGGAAACGGCTTGCAATGGCGATCACACTCACACCTGGTGGCATAATTAGTGCCTTTAACACATTATTTAAGGTGGTCTATTTTAAATGGTTGTACAAACTCAAGATAGCCCACGAACTCGCACAACAAAAACAACTAATCTAAATCTAAATGAAACAGTCTCAGAGACAGTAAATGTACACGAGTAGCAAGGGCCAGCGAGTGCACATTAACTAATGCAATCACCCCTCGCTGCAGGGGGGCAGACAAAGGCCATTCCAGCGTCAGGGAAGCCCCTCTCTTATACACAGTTACGCGAGTAATAATTGGTTGGTACACAATAAAAGCCCCCGCACAAAGAGGACTTGTAAAACATATGTAGTACTTATATACTGTGTAAGTGTGTGTGTATATGTGTGTGTATGTGTGTGTGGTGTGAGTCTTATCGCCAGAACACGTGAGAGAAGCACTACTTCCTCCGTCGTCTGTCTTAAATCAATATAATCGTGTTCAGCTTGATCTTTCCAGTTGTCGGTGCTGCTGTGTCTGGGGGAACCGTATAGAGCCATAATGTAAGAGTTTGGAGACCTTGACTGAAGTTTTAAGAAAGAGAGAGAGAGGGGGGGGGAGGGGGGGTGAGTTAATGTGTGAGTTGTGTTTCATGGGAATGTGTGGTGTGTGTCACTTGTTGTGCATGTCACGTGTGGTGTGTGAGAGAAGACAGTTGTTGTGCAATGTGTGAGTTGTGTTCAGTAATGAGTGTGTGTTTATGTGTGTGCGTGAGAGAGAGAGAGTTGTATGCCATGTGTGTGAATGTGTGTGGGCGCGGTGTGTGAGTTGTGTTCATGTAAATGTGTTGGTGTTTGTGTGTGAGTGTGGCTGTGTGCATGTTAATGTGTAGTGTGTGTGTGGTGAAGAGAGAGAGAGAGAGAGAGAGAGAGAGAGAGAGAGAGAGAGAGAGAGAGTTGTGTGTCTCTCTCTTCTCTCTGTGTTGTGTGTGTCGTGTGTGTGTGTGCGTGTATTTGCAAAACTGACAGCTTCTCTCCACTACTTTGGACATATCAAGTAAAAGTGGATTGTAATGGTTTAATCAGTCGGCCTACTGAAGTGTCTCTGAGGACATACAGCACTATGTTATATCACGGCATCATGATGGGGGTTGTAGAGATTATTATCGGCCCTATAATTATACATCACGCATCCACTCATTGAAACTCGCGGGCACGTGTGACATTCGTGCACCGCCCCTGTGGAGCGCGTCGTTAGGTGCACGACGCGCCGTCGCCGCCGCCGCCGCCGCGCAGGGTGGTGGAGTAGCGGGGTCGCGGCTGCAGCGCCAGCAGCGTGCAGTGGAGACGCCGACGTCCTCGATGCTTGCAGAGTTGCGCAGCAGCAGCAGCAGCAAACCACCAACCACCAACCAAACCCTTGACGATGTAAAAAAAAAGAGGAGAGAGAGAGAGAGGATTAAATGACCTAACAGGCGCTGGCTAACGGAAGAAGCGTATTGAACATGCCTGCCGTCCGCCGGTGCCATTGGAAGGATAGAAAGCCGCCCGTCCGTGCGCCGTGCATCTTCCGGATAAAATGGAGCAGCAGCGTCCGTGGCGGAGTCCGGATGGATGCGGTAAGGATCCCCACACTCTGTACCACGGAAGAGCATCCCGGCTCCTCTCAACATCCTCCATTTAGTTGCTTGGTGCTACAGCATCGATGTCCTGCAGCTCAAACACCAATGCATAGGATCATTTAATATACCATTCGTGGAAAAAACATTTCCGAAAAGGGTATTGCATTTTTATAAGAATTAAAATGTGAATGTGTACAATAAATCGGAATCCAATGCACGGATAGAGAGAACGGGCGTGCATTTCGATGTGCTGAAGTAATATAATGTAGGCTAGAGATCTCGCTGTGCGCTGAATAACGTACTTCGGTGTGTTCCCCCTGCTAAGACACTGACATCATCCCTATGTCCCTATCTGCCATACATCTCACACACATTGAGCTCACACACACACAGAGACACACCACACACACACACACACACAGAGAGACGCACACACGCACAGACACACTCACACACACAACACACTGGCCGCCCGGAGGAGCCGTCATAGTATAGTATAGTAATAGTATAGTAGGCTATAGTATTGTATACTGCGCATCGAGAGCACGCTTTAATAATGCGTCGATTCCTTCTGTGTCCTCCCCTGGAACCCCCGATGATATTATATTCAATTAAAAAAAAAAAGACTATTTGGGTACCGATGCTTCCCTTTCGTTGTTTTATCCTTGTTCTGTTCTGTACTCACCCCCCCCCCCCCCCCCCACCCACCCACCACCCCCGCCCAGATACTTTTGCAATGACAATGCAAGAAACACGTTGATAAAAGTAGGCTACAACAAACGTGCAAACGCAACGCAACGCCTAAAGGTGAACTTGGGATGTGTTTTGGTTGCACTGTGTGTGGATGCGCTGTAGTGTCTTCATAAAGCACCGAAACAGACAGAGCGACACGATCAGGTCCGTCTGCGGTACCCAGGGGGAGCGGAGCGGAGGGGAGGGAGGGAGGGGCGTGTCTTCGTGGTCTTCTGGAGGATGGATTCGGGGGATGTTGCAGGTGTGTTCCAGCAGAGACACACCAGGATTGATGTGAAGAGAACTTATTATAGCCTATGCTATGGATGGATGGATATATCTTATTTGCTGCCCATCAACACTTGACTGCCTTCCGATAAATGAATCCTATATTAAAAAAGACATGTCATCATTGTCCATCATTAATAAAATTATAGATTATAGAGTATAATAGGATATGCAAATGAAGAAGTCACTGGGAGAAGCAGTTCCACACATGCAAATGAGATTTTCAGACAAATATGAATAATTTACAGCCACCATCAAATTACACATTGACAGATTTTTCTTCCCTCTCAATCCACCACATTCTTCATGTTTATATGGTAAATGTGTCGCTGCCTAATGCCTATATTAATCACCCTCTTGTGCAGGATCGCTTATTGTATATTCGATTTGGGCAGATAATTTTGCTTCGAGATCAATTTTGCAAAGTCAAATCACGTAGCTTTTCCTTGTGATGAGAAAATAACTTCTCTTGCCCTTGCAAACCCAGTGTTCCCAATTTTGGCACAGAGCATTGCATTTTAATGTAACACAGTTAGAATTTTCGTCATTTGATTGATTGGCCTGCCTGCACACTTGTGCAATACGACTGCATAGCCATCAATATATTAGATGCCATTTGGTGGACGCTTTCATCCATATTAGCGTCTCACCATATGGGTGAGTGCCGACTGCATAAGAGGCTGTTGAAATAATATTAATATTATGTGGATGAGTGTGTCATATCCACCCCTACACCTCTATTCACACACACACACACACACACACACACACACACCACACACACACACCACACACACACACACACACAACACACACACACACACACACACACCCCACACACACACACACACACACACACACACACACACACACACACACAGGCAGACAGACTCTATCCTAGAGTCTGGTATGTACTAGTCTAGCCAAGAGTCTGGTATGTACTAGTCTATCTATTCTAGAGTCTGGTATGTACTAGTTTATCCTAGAGTCTGGTATGTACTAGTCTATCTATTCTAGAGTCTGGTATGTACTAGTTTATCCTAGAGTCTGGTATGTACTAGTTTATCCTAGAGTCTGGTATGTACTAGTCTATCTATTCTAGAGTCTGGTATGTACTAGTCTATCTATCCTAGAGTCTGGTATGTACCTGTTTATCCTAGAGTCTGGTATGTACTAGTCTAGACTCGAGTCTATCCTAGATTCTGGTATGTACTCGTCTATCCTAGTGCTGGTTAGGTACTAGTCTATCATCCTAGTCTATAACCCGTGTTAGGCGTGTCTATAGTGCAGGAGCCAGCGATACATTAGCTTGCCAGAGCATGAAGCGACCTCCAGCACCAACCAACACAGCTCGTTGCACTCGTGCTCTGCCCTTAAGAAGAATACTTTCTATATTTACACATCATCTTAGGCACAGTGTGTTGATGTGTTGATGTGTGACGGTCCCTGTGCCTCATGGGTGGGAAGGGGGGCGGGGGGGGGGGGGGGAGCCAGCGACTGTGTGTACATCGAGTGCTCAGTGACCTCCGGTAGCACAGATCTGTGTGCTGTGTGCTTCCTGGGAGCTTGGGTTCGGGTTTCTCCCTTTTACACCAAAGCCTCGGCGGCCAGGGTTTAGGGTTTGTAGGGCGTGTCCCCCATGAGAGACCGTTTGGTGATCAAGATCTCTGAGATCACTTCACTATTTAAAGTGTAGTATATCTTTATAATCTTTATCAACCCAATGCTTATTTGCGCTCTAGTCATAGAAAGCAAGTCTCAATCTCAATGTCAAACATTTTGTGAGCATATTTAAGTAACACCGAACTGAGGAATAGCACTTAAATGACACTTAAGTGAACCATATATGTCAAAGTATATGGTTCAACATAATGCATAATGCCTTGCCTTCAAACAAAACATTGATAATGATATCACAGTGATATCACAGTTTTATTACGGCAGTAGCGAGTTTCCACTTCCACCTTTGAAGTGGCCTGTAAACTGTAAGATGTGCCAGGGCAGGGGTAGACATTGTGGTAATTTACGACCTAAACGTCAGCGTTTCCTAGGAGCCATACTATAAACCCCAATCACTTACTCCCGCCGGCAAACAGTCACTTCATGTTTAAGGCCATGGCTGACAGAGCATTAACAATGCCTGCTCCTCGAACACACAGCCCTACAGTGAGGAGGCTGGCTGCACTTTCAGCTACAACGGGCATATTTCTGTCATATTTCATATCGTTCATCAAAAATGTCAAATAATCTCAAACAAAACAAAAAACGCACACTATTGACCCACGGAGGTATTTCCAATATTATCGATATTACCAATTTTTGTCCTAGAAATGCATAGGCTACCTTTCAATAAGCACTGCCATGTTACTCTCCATTCCATCCATTGTTCGCTATATACAGCTAGAGTAGAATACCATTAATCCATGATGTATTTAATTGTTTGTATCTGTATTTGATTAGGGAACTGCAGGCTTTGTATTCTGCTGGAAGACTTTGGATATGATAGGCATTGCAGACATTAGAAATGTAATTCAGTTAGCTGTTATCTCACTCTGTCATGTCATTCAAGCCATTTACATAGTTATTGGTGAGAAAAAAGTTAGACTAAGATGGTAAATGGATTGCTTTATATAGAGCTTTTATCCAAAGCACTTTACATTGCCTCACAGAGTCAAGCATGCAAGGCAGCAGCCAGCTCGTCGGGCGAGGGTTAGATGTGTTGCTGAGGGACACCTCGACACTGAGCTAGGCGGAGCCCGGCGATGGAGCCGGCAACCACTCTATCTTGTGAGCTACTGTCGCTACGAAGAGATACATCGTCTTACTTTATTTAAGTGACTTTCTTCAGCTGTAACTGAACGAACCAACTTTTATTGTTTCGGTGTTGTATTGGATGTGTTCTACGGATTAAAGGGGCCCTATTATACCACCAGGTGTGAGCGTGATTAGCCCTTACATGGCATTTCAAAATTGTCATGTCACATAGTGACAGACTGTACCAAATGGTACAATGGCTAATCAGCATACTACATCTGGGTCACATGACAAATTTGAAACGGCTTGTAATGGCTAATCATGCTCCCACCTGGTGGTGTAATAGGGCCCCTTTAATAACCAGCGGCTAGCGGCTTGGGTGGTTGACTCCCAGTGTAAAGGGGACATATTATGCTACCAGGTGTGAGTGTGATAAGCCATTGCAAGCCGTTTCACAATTGCCATGACATCACAAGTGGGAATGTCCACCTAGATGTATGCTGACTAGATCAGTTTACCTGTCAGTACAGTCCACTGGGTAGGCTGGTAGACTGATCTAGTAATCATACATCTAGGTGGACATTCCCACTTGTGATGTCCCTAGACATGTCCCTAGACGGTAGCCACATGGCAATTGTCAAACAGCTTCCAATGGCTGATCACACTCACACCTGGTAGCATAATATGTCCCCTTTAACGGATGGATGCCCCCCAATGCCCTCAATCCGGAACAAGAGGCCCACACCTTTGTCTGCCATCGTCAAAATGTGTTGGTCGTTTGAGAAATTGAAAGTGTAAGTAAGTGGAATTCCATATATCCAATGTCTTATTGAAAACACTGCAACCAATTAAAGTACTACACATTATATACACAAACTAGAAATCACCCTGAAAACAGTGTTTACTCTATCTGGTGAGTTTTATTGCACATTATGGGGACTGCTAATAAAATATTTATCGATATAGGGTGCTAACAAGGTCTATTATTACGTGCTAGTAGTAGTGGCATTATACTACCCTTAAAAAAAGGCAAGACAGGCTAAATATAAGACTACCACAGTCTCCATCTAGCCAGGCTCATCTTCAAGTGCTGTGCGTTATAAAAAAAGATGAATCTTTTCTTCATGGGAAGAAAAGGTGGATCTCTGCATAGACTATCGTGGACTCAAAGCGGTTAGCTTGTTACTGTCACTTCAATGCATCATTTTGGAAAATGCAGCATCAAACATTTGCTTCTCAGCCATCATCCATCAAGAATATAGTCCACTACTTTGCAGTGTCTCACTGCTATCAGCGGGCTGATGAAAAGACTGCGGGCGGCATCGAGATGGCTGGTTATTTTACAAAGACAGGGAGGAGTGAGGCTGTAATAGATGGAGATGGAGTGGTGTCGAAAAAAACCCACCCGGGTAGGAGAGTGTGTGGACCGGGAGGGATGTGGAGGCTGGGGGGTCCGTGTGTCCGTGTGTGTGTGTGTGTGGGCGGGCGGGCAGGGACTGGCAGAGAGTCCGAGGCTGATGGGAATGGATATGATCTGTTGGAGCAGAAGTGGGTCAAAGAGTTGGCAGGACATGACTTTGATTAAATAAAAAACGACATTTAAAAAAACATGAAAGAGGAGATGGACTGGGTGGTAGAAAGCGGAGTAGAGAGACAGAAAATGGTTGTGAAAAGTCTTTTGATCTTCCTTTGTAAATAAGGTAGATTTCAACATTGAATAGAGATATTAAACATTGGTATTATGACCCCCCCTCTGTTTTAATATATATATGGTTATTGACTTGTCATTACAATTTTACAATAATCTGTGTTACCGACCGTGACATAATGCTCACACACGGGTGCACATGTGCTTCATCGTAACAGGTAGGTTTCCTCTGAGTAGTTCAAACCAAGAGGTTGTTGTGATTGTAAATCAATATGCAGAGGAACAAGCCATGCTAGGAAGGAGGGATCCTCCGCTCTGAGTTCCTCCTACAGATATCTTCCTTGTTAATTAAGGGAGTCGTTTCTTGCCCTTAGTGGGGCTATAGGGCTAGGGGGGGGTGTCATAATCACATGGCCCATAATAATCATATGAACTGTAAAGCCCTTTGAGACTGTCACTGTGATTAAGGGCCATACAAATAAAATGAATTGAATTGAATTGCTAGCAGAACTCATCTCCATATGAGCTCCAGAAGAACCCCACAAGTCTCTGAGTCTAACCCTCCCACTTTGGTGCAAATTGAGGCCAGATATTTGCTGGACGAATCCTCCTTCAAAGTGGTTTTAATGCCCAGAAGTGTGCTGCTGCTACTGCTGCTGTATGCTACGCTATGTTGGGTACATAGAGACGAGAGAGAGCACTCCATGCCAGCGAGGTTCTTGGCCAACCTTTTTATGACTCATTTATGTTTGTCGACTCGCAACAGCGGGCAGCAGCATGGTCCATGTACAGTATATTGACTTGGCGAGTTGTGTCTATAGTTGGTGTTACGATCGTGTATATAGGACCCAGGTGCACACATCGGGAGACGGGAAGCATAGATGACAAAATACGTTTTTACTTCATGTCTTTACAAAAATAATACGCCAGGCAGAATAACACAAAAGATATGGAGCCGGGGGGGGGGGGGGGGGGGGTACAGAGGCAGACGATTGGGCGAGGCTGGGGTGACTGGACGACAGGTAGGGAACCAGGAAGGACAGACCGGCAGGCAGGCAGGTAGGCAAGGAAGAAGCAGGTCGACAGGCAGGAGGGAATTCCAGGATGGGCGGGATCTGATAAGGTAGAGCGGGGTTAAATAATACGGGAAGGGACCAAAATACTTTGCGTCACGAAAACAACAACAAAGGAGCCAAGAAGCGATACCAGCGTGGAAGTAGGAACAACGATCTGCCGATGTTGTCTGGAGTTCTTCTACTGGGCGGTTAATGAATTGATGTGCCGCAGGTGTTGATCAGGGCCAGGGAGCCCCCCCAACACACACACACACACACACACACACACACACACACACACACACACACACACACACACACACACACACACACACACACACACACACACACACACACACACACACACACACACACACACACACACGTACAGAGAGATGACTAGGAGGTAGAAGTGGAGGGCGTGACAGTTGCTGCATATCCAGACCTAAACATTGAACATGTGTTCTGTGTGCTTCCTGCTGTGAAAGGCGTCTGTGGTGTGATCAGGATGAGGTCAGAGTCGGTAATGATGTCGAGACGCCGACGTTTTTGGGTCATTTTAGAATCAGTCGGCTGTGGGAGAGATTTGTTGCTTTTTTTGGACAACGCGCATTTGTTTCTTCTATTTTTACATTTGCATTGTATGTGTTCTTATCGCACAAATAAAACCTTTCATGAAGTGTTCTCATTTATTTGTTACATTTTCTTGGTAGGCTTGGTAAAAGTGTCATATTATGCTTTTAAAAAGTGATGGGGGCATGTTCCCAGTGTCCCCAGTTTAAATGACACTGATGTGCAATACTAAATGCATTGTCTGTTGTCAAAAAGTGCAGTTTTTGCAATATTTAGGCCTATTATACTCTTTCTCTTTCTGGACAAATGTAGACTACAAAATGTACTGTAGAGTGTGTGTGTCTAAGTACATACAATATGTTAAACAATGCAAAGTACTATTAATAATGCCAAGACGTACAAACATCAATACAGGTGAGCGCTAAGATGCTAGCATGTACCACCTGCTCTGTTCATCACACACATACAGTACATAGGGAGCTTAATATAAAGCATTGAAGTCCTGCTTTTAATGCTAAATGGCCATCTTTAGCCCACGTGTCTGCATTTCAAATACTAACCTGGTTAATTGTCCATTTGTGATGCCTGTTTTTACTCTTGTTTATCGGATATAGGGTGGGCCATGGCTCAAAAGATTAGCTGTATGGGAAACGTATAGCTTTTGATCAAATGGACATTTAAGGAATTACCACAAAATTAAAATGTGTCATTTATGAAATGGCACAATCTCTGTTATATTTAGCATCGCTTACGTCATATCGTTAGGCTGTCAGTGTAACTGTGCTGGTGGGCAAGTATAAACTGTCATGGAGCCTGCATGGAGCACCTCTTGTCAAACGTTGACATTTGTAATACACTGGGGATGAACCACAAACAAGAAATTACTCTCTCTGTGTGTGTGTGTGTGTGTGTGTGTGTGTGTGTGTGACATGTGTGTCTGACGTGTGTGTGTGTGTGTGTGTTTAATGTGTGTGTCCATAATATTTGCTAAATGGAATACCATTAAAATATTAAACAGCATTATATATATTTTGAATCTATTTTTTTTTTACATAACTTGAAGCACAGCAATGTGTACAGCTGCATATGAGGAAAATATGAACAATGAAAATATGAAATATGAACTTGACATAATGAAATGAGAACGTAATGTTCTGTGCAGTGCATAGAACAGAATGTTCAGAACAGCACTTAGCTCAAAATATGACAATTATTTGACTGTGTAGAAATATGGGGTGATGGCTGACAGGATTTTCCTTTTCTCTCATGCAGGGGAAATCATCGTTACACCAACTTAATGGAGAAAACTAGAAGAGTTCTTTTAAGATGACACGCACAGACCCGCCTGACTTACTGGTATCAACTGTGCATCAGAATATAAAAGTAATCCCCTTTTCTTCACACTTTAAGTCTTTGCAACCTTTTGAACAATGTGATTCCCTAAATTACACCAACACACTGGAGGACAATCAAAGCAACTCAACTAAAAGTCATTGGTGTACTTCCAAGTCACACCGATACCCCAAACCTCAGTCCTCAATGGATTCCCCGTACCGCCGGACTGCAGCCACTCCCGAGGCCGCGTGGAACGCCCTGGGCCACCAACAGAGGTACCGCTTTTCCGCACCAGACATTTTCAGCCACCGGATGACTCCTCAACACATGGCCTCGGAGATGAGCCGTGAGGTCCAGCCCGCCCCCGAGCAAAAGAGAAGGACCCGATCGAGAAGCGCTCCTCGCGTTCAGAGCAACCTCACGCCCGTGTCCCTGGAAGAACACTCCCCCGCCGGGCGGAGGGGCAGGGAGGCCCACAGGGCGCCCCGGGACCGCCACTGGCGACCGGAGGTCTCGCCTCGCCGGGAGGCCTCCTACGCCGCCACCAGGACTCTGATGCACGAGGTGCACCCCATCAAACTGCAGCCGCAAATGGGCGACTCCAGCCGATATTCGCCGCTGTACGGGGAGGAGGCTACACTGGACAAACCGGCCACCAGTCCACATGTCAGGTGCCGGGTGGACATCAAACCTGACGAGGCGGGTCTGCACCACCACGGACGCAAACAGACGAGCCCTCAGGTGGAGATTCCCTGGCAGCGGTACCACAGTGGGGCCAGCAGGAGTCTGACGGTGCCACGCCATTTCTCCTACTCCAAAACAGCCACGCCTACTGACTCCTTTGTCGCTGAGTGTAGACAAGGATATCAGTATTCTCGCAGCATGCCAAATAGTTATCCACAACCCATGGAATTTCCTTTACATAAAATGCCTTCAGCGGGCGATCATCATTACGGTCGGGAACGAAGAGCTCATTCAAGTCCTAATGTGCCAACCAAGTTTTTTTACGCGGACGAGTCAGGAAGGTATGTTACGACAGCCCCTCCCCAGCCGACTCCTTATTACCATGACGATCATTACATACCAGGGCAATCTTTTTCTCCCAAAGTACAATATGTACAGGATCCAAGGACTCACATGGTGCACGCTGTAGCCAGCAGGTCCTATTTCACCGAGGTGGACCCTTACCAGTACTCAGTGCAGGCTGTATATCCTAAAGCTTATACAGGAGCAGAACCGGGGCCTTACATCATCCAGACACCTCCAACCAGAACGGGTTTAGCGGAGGACCCCAGAACGTATCAAGTCCAAACTGCCCCGCCAAGGATTTTCTATCCCAGTGATGTGTATGCACTACCGCCCGAACATCACATCCCAGCAAGGGCATATTACACAGAGGGTCGAAGACATGCACGAGTCGTCCAGCCAAAAACAGACGACTGGTACGGTTCTGATGCATCCGGGTATTCCACCAATCCCGCCTCTTATGTGTCCCAGGTCACGCCAACCAGGCAAGTTAGGCAAGAGCCGATGATGGCAACATGGTATGCCAACCCATGCATGGAGCCACCGAGAATAGGCACAGAGTCAAAGTCGTACTCAAGATCATGGGACAATATTCTGAACTCTCGCGTTGAGAGGGAACAACCGAGTCCAGTGCACCGTGGGCAGAGCTACGATGACCTGCTTGATCCCAGGAAGCCCGTAGTAGGCACAGACGACAAGCCACAGCCCGTGGTGGTCAACCTCTCCAGCTCACCACGACGCTATGCAGCCTTATCCATGTCTGAAAATTCTTTGATCGACAAGAGCCCCACGGAGGCAACAAGCTCTGCCGCTAATAAGCTGTGGTTTGTCACACCTGAAATCACGATCACCGACAACGACATTCGACCGGGACACCTGAGCAAGTCGGAGGGACGCTCGGCCAGCTGGGACATGCTGGACTCGAGGAGCGCCTGTGCTCCAGAAAGCTTACATCATGACAACGTGACTTGTTTCGGAAATTTGGCCAAAGAGAAGCCCCACGACAGCGCTTCTCTTCAGCAAAGCCTGGAGCAACTTGACGAGCTTCTGGCCGACCTGGTGACCGACTACAAACCGCCCAGCCGGAGAGCCAGCGAAGACATTCTGGATCAACTGAAGAAGCTCATTGATGAAGAAGAGGCGGCGTCTCTGTCGAGAAAAGTAGGTCCGGTCGAACCACCGCCCTTGGACAAGCAGCCCAAATCCATCAAAACAAATCCTGATGCCTTTCGAGATATGGATGGAGCCGACACCATGAGGAGCGCTGACGAGTGCTCGCCGGATCAGAGCCCAGACGAAGACGACACGATGATGTGTTCAAACAACAAATGCCGGCGGACAGAAACCTTGTTCAATGCGTGTCTGTACTTCAAATCGTGCCACAGCTGCTACACATACTACTGCTCCCGCAACTGTCGCCGGGAGGACTGGGACATCCACAAGGAGAGCTGTGTTTACGGACGCATCGGCAGCATCTGCCGCCACATCATCAAGCACTGCCGGGAGACGGCCGAAGTCCACAAAGCCTTCTCCCGCATTGCCAAAGTAGGCTTCCTTTCTCGGGGACGAGGGGTTCTCTTCCTCGGTTTTCCGAACCCTGCATCATCCAGTAACTTCCTACAGTACGGGCTGGACAGTCTGCAAATGTCCCCGACCTACCTGTCCGTCCGCGAGCTGGACAGCTTCAAGGACAACCTGGGGGAGTACTGCGGAGAGCTCCACGAGGCCGGCAAGGAGTACGACCCAAATGAATGTTTCCTATTGAATGTATCCATCGCCGTCGGTGATCAATTGCCCGACGGCCCCTCACCAAGACACCAGGCGCCGACTGTCCGGAAGTACGCCAAGGTAGCTCTGGCCTCCTTCAGCCCAGAGCGCAAGGTGCTGAAGAAGGAGAGCGACATGGAGACACTCATCCTCACGCCGCCCCCGGGGACGGCGGACATTGACAAAGACGGAGAGGAAGGCAGGAAAGCGCGGGAGATCTGCTTCATCAACATCCAGCGGGAGCTGCGGATCCGCGGGGTCTTCCTGCGGCACGAGTACCCCCAGGTCTACCAGCAGCTGTGTGAGTTTGTGGAGAGTAACCGGCGATTCACGCCCACCACTATCTATCCTATTGACAAGAGGACAGGTAAGCAGTTCTTGTGCATGATTATGGCGGCATCAGAGCCGAGGACACTTGACTGGGTCGCCACCCCCCATCTCCTGGATGACATTATTTAAATGCACCTTTTTTTTAATATATATGTTTAGAAATACATATATATTGTTACACATATTTATATATGAAGTAGATTGTGAAAATGTAGATAAGAATTTTGTTATCAGAAAGATATATATTTCTCTCTATACAGGGACGTATATATATCTATATGTAAATCTATGTCTGCGTGGTCAGTATTATTCATTATTAGAATATTGCCTGTCAGATGCAGAAGGAATACAGTATATTGTTTATTTATTTGAGTTTTTGAACCTATTTATGTACTTTTCCACTACATAAGTCATTTATTTGTAGCCTGGTTCTTTCTTATTACAATTACAATGGCCTGCTTTCTTTTAGGTGGGCATTACCTCGGTCAATGTTTTAGTATTTTGATTTGTTTTCAAATCGCTGATGGACATATCCTTTAAACCATAGATTCCTACAGTCAACTGTGTAATCCATTCCTCTGATTAAATACAAAGTGACTATTTTTCATATGTGATTTTAATGGCATACCATGCAGAAAACAAGTTATTTTCCTAGCTACATATGTTCTATGCAAAGGCTTGCTTGAAAAGTGTAATTACCACATTTGTGTAAAAGCTTTTTGTTTTTTGTTACATTTCTTTTAGTATATTACATTATTGTAGCTGGACTTGCTATATTATATCATATTATATTATACATTATTATATATGAGTATATATTAGTAATTTATTATATTATAATTATAGGAATGATCACGTTTGTTGACTTTAAATTGGTGAACTCTCTCACCTGATGGAGAAGATATCGTTCCATTTACTGGAAGAGACAAGAAAAATATTTATTAAAAAAAAAATGGACAAAGGGCACAAGTTTTACTGCGGCTTAGCTAGTATCCTAACGCTATACTGTAACTGTTGCTCTCATGGTAATTCTAATGGTGTATGAAGATACATATTTCAGTAGTGCTTTAATATTTGCCGGTCAAATTGACTGGAGCAATACTGGACTTGAAGGAGAAAAAAAAAAAAATACTACACTCACACACATGCACGCACTCACATAAACACACACACACACACACACACACACACACACACTTACTGAGATGGTGGCAGTTCTCAGCCACACAGTGGTGTCGGCGTGTACTGTTATAAACACTGTGAAAAGTGAGTGAGTTACATGGCGTTATTGACGACATGGTGTTGTGGTGTCACGCCAAGAAACAAGCAATTTCCCTCCGAAGTTGACGATGGTGCTCTTGTGAGGTTTTTTTTTTTCCCAAAAAAAAAAGATATATTTACAAAATTCTAATATAGAGAAATTAGCAGCTCGAGTTATGTCCTTAGAAAAAAAGAAGAATAGCCGGAACTTGGCACAATAACTGTAACTTGTTACTTAAATGCTTGAAGAACATTTTAGTTTTTGTTTTTAGTTGTGTAGTTGTGCTACGCTTTATTGTGTGTTTCATGTGTGATTGATCCCGTCTTTTTGTGTTAACTTATCGAACCTTGACAAATGCTGAGTCACACGTTTTTTCTATGCATCTCCTCATACAACGCCGCCACATGGCCTCTCTCCTCATTTGGCTCAGTCGTGCGAGAGGCCGACATGATATCTTTTTGTTCAACTCTTCTTATTTAACCTGTGCTGACAGACTTAGCATCACCTGCAACATGTAAAAAAAATACAAGAAATAAAAACGTGATTTTGAAGGCAAAGAGGAAGAAGAAAAAAAACTATGACAATGTTTGTAACAACGATGACAAACGTTGTTCAACCGACACCTCACAGAAACAGAAAGTCTCTGTAGGAGGACGGGGTTATGGAGACACGTGTTAAACATGACGCTGCCCCCAATAGACCCTTTTCTCACAGATCCTCAGTAGCAGGGTAAAGTAACTTCCTGTTCCTTTAGTAGCAGGGTAAAGTAACTTCCTGTTCATGTAGTAGCAGGGTAAAGTAACTTCCTGTTCCTTTAGCAGCAGGGTAAAGTAACTTCCTGTTCCTTTAGCAGCAGGGTAAAGTAACATTGGGTGGGTTTTATTTATATATCTGTCGCAGCACCAGCATGGTCAACGTATATTGACTTGACTAGTTGTGTCTATACTGGTGCACAGACCCATTATATTAATGTTGAGCTGTACCTGGCCCGCGCCAGTGTAGCCCCCCCCCCCAGAAGTGACTGAGCTCCACCTGTGGTTGTCCTGCTGTGAAAAGGGTCTATTGACAGCTACATGTGGCCCATGTCTTCACACGCCACGTCCCTCCACATGGGTCCACTGTTTCCACAAGTTATTATTTTTTTAATAGCAGATAATCAATATAGAACGAATAATGTGTGGAGTATAAATATACAAATTAAATATATATATACATACAAATATATATATATATATATATATATAGAAATGGGATGTTGATGGCTGCATGTGATGATTCTATTTTCTATTTTGAACTCTCATGAAGCTGATGAAAAGCACTTGCTTGACTGATCTGTAAAGTAATACTACCCTACATAAGACACGAGAAAAAAAAGTGATTTTTACAATTGTCCGCCATTTAAGTTAAAATACGGGAACTCAAGACACCTCCGTGAACGTTGAGAAAAAAAGGCCCACTATTGTATTTTTTTATTCTTTAAATATATGTATCCGAGTGTGTCTGTTTATAAAGCATAACTAATAAATGGAATGGGAACCTGGGTACGTCTGTCTGATTTTTGGTTTTTCTGAATGATCAGAAAGAGTGAGAAATGGTGGAAAGCTTTTGGGCCAGCCAAGGGCCCCTGGGCTCCACATTGTTGATACTGTACTGTGCTCAAAGAGACACAAGCTAAGTGCATCACAGCATTAGTGTCCCCCTAATTCAACACGAGAGAGCAACAAGGACGTTGAATAGCGGTCTGCTCGTGGTCTGTGAACTCGACAATAAGCGGATGCGTGTTAGTCCGGGTTGCACTGTGAATAGAATGTAGGTCACGGTGCCGGGTCACTCACTCAGACACTCAGACACACACACACACACACTAAATTCATATGGCTGTGATTGGCCAATGTGTATATTTGCTTGAGCCATCTTAAACTTTTACTCCATGAATTCATTCCAACGCTATTTTTAGTTTGTTTGGGGTTTTTGTGTGTGCTATTTTTAGGACTTTTATCAGTTAAGTGAAAGTCAGATGAGTACAAACAACCACAAGATGGCGCCAGGTGTGCTGATCCGTGATCTACGTGCTGAGAACATGATGATGATTCAACCATTTTAGACGTATTTCACATACAAAGATAATTATATTTGAAAAAAAATCTGTTTGACTTACATTTCTTTCTTTCAATCGTTGTTCAAGCTAATCCTTGTGGATATGACAGCTTAGCCAATCAGCAGACTGGACACACAATCTCAGAACACAGCAAATCAAAACGTTCCTCACAAACTCCAAAGAAGTGATTCAACACGTTTGAGTCTGATGCTTTTTAAAACCGGGAGTATCAAAAAGTTTGGAAAAGTTTGCATTGGTATAATTCATTTTGAAAAGGCGTGTGTGTCTGTGTGTATTTGTGTGTGCCCCATGACCCTGGACACAGATAAGCAGGTCATTAAACAGACAGCCTGATGGAAAGGTAAAATTACAATGTGACCTTTACTGGCATGGAATTGCAATTGGCAAAAAAGTATTATCGTTTGGTTTCCGTTATTGTTGTATTGTATGACAGCAGAATCTCAATGTAAAAGCAATGTTCTTCATGTTACATTGTCATTGTACAAAATCTGACATAATGTACATCATCTCAATCAAAATAGGGACAGAAGCAGAAATGCAGCGAACTAACTTTTAGTTTTAGGGTCACGCTCCTCGTCTTTGTTACATATGACCAATATTTTAAAATTAAAATATATTTAAATTAAGAAGCGGCAAATAAACCTGTTTGTGTTTTAGGAAAATGACAGATACAGTAGACATCATTTACCATCAAACTGTATTGCTCGACACAAGCAAAATCAACACGAGTGACTTGTTTTTCGAACAGCGTCAGAACACGCCGACAAAAAAAAACAAAAAACAAAAAAACAAAAACTAGATTTTTGTTGTAGAGAAAGGAGACCCTGCACGTGGAGACCCTGTTGGCGCCAGAGAGAGAGGCTCCGGTCGCTAGCTCCTCCCGACGGAGACGCAATCATCCATCGTCTGCTGTGTTTCTCCCGCTCCTTCAGTCCGTTGTTCAGCCTTCCTGACGATGTGCTACACTTCCTCCTGGATTATTATTATTATTATTATTAATACGCAGCATCCTCTTTGGCCCGTTTCTCTGCGGTCCCTCGGCATGTGTGTGTGTCTTTCCCTGGTCACATGGTCTGTTGTACGCACACACACACACGCAGGCCCATAGCCCCCCGGCCCCAGGAGAGGATGGGGAAAAAAACGTGAGTCCGTTCTTTTCCTACTGGCCGGACTTCTTGTCCTTCTGGAAGCTGAAGCTGGTGCGACGGCTCAACTTGCGCTGCTTCTGGGCAAAGTAGTCGGCCCGGGAGGTGCTGGCCCGCGACTCCAGGATGTAGTTCACCTGGAGGTCAAAAGGTTGACGGTAAAATGGTGCGTCGCATCAACAACGCAATTCAGTCAACATCATTTTGCCTCGTACTTTGTAAGAGGTTATCGTCGTTAAAAAATACATTTAGCAGGACCCTACTATCCACAATTGACCGAATAAAATAAGCCGGCTTTGTCCGAGTGTAATGATAAGATAAGATAAAATAGAACTTTATTCATCTCAAAGGAAGGAAATTCTTGTGCCAGAGGTTGCTCAAAAATACCAACAAACATAAGAATAAACACAATAGAATAATACATGTACAGTGTGTACGCCTAATAGAATAACAATATAGGTTACATATATTTTTCATAGCGGCGCTAGCACTGTGCATGTATTTGGCTGAACCCGTCTGAAAACATTTCTGCAAAGAGACCCTTTGACTTTTTCCCCCCCGATGAGCTTATTAGGCACGAGGCGGTTTACATGCGCTCAGCACGCTGTCCCCGTGTTGATCAGACACCCAGCAGCTGCCGCCGGGCCAGGAGACATGTGCTCCGTGACCTTTTGGCGGCGTAAGCAGATTCAACGCTCTCTAATAATAATAGTCATCGGAGTAGATGCAGAATACGTGTCCCCCTCCCCCGGTAAAAAAAAAAAAAATCGACGATTCACGAGAAATGTAGGTCATGTCCGCACACAGCAGGGTCACAAATCACGATTGGCTTGTTGTGGTTTCTCCCTTAATTACACACATGAGCAAGAAACTATGTCAAAACAGCGCTGGAGGTAAGATGTTAGGGTTTCGTTCGAGTGAACATAATTTAAATTTATTAGAAATGCCACAGGCGTCAGCTATTTGTGAGTGAAATGCGCAGCTGTGAGAATATCTAATTTGAGCCGACCACGGCCGCCTGCCTCTGTACCAGACAATTTAGGGCATTTTGTCCATAAATGGTTTTGGGGGGAATGCCTGTCAATCACAGGTGTGTGAACACTTTTCAATGGCGTCTCAAAAACGTTGTGTTGTCGAGTCATTTCGTTCTCAGAGATGAGCATTGAAGTGGTCTTCCCCCTAATAAGTCCCACACAACACAGCAGAGTAGAATAGCTTAACCAACGCTCACACCACCAGCGTGTGTGCATGTGTGTGTGTGTGTGTGCGTGCGTGTGTGTTGTTCTGCTGCAGGGAAGGCAGTGCCCAACTCTCACATCCACACCGTTGACGAGCGACTCAGTCTCCTGCCGTGACCTGCTTCTACTCTCCCCCCAGTAAGCGGATTATTTGTGACCCAAGTCCACTCAATATCATTATAATGAGTGCAGGTTCATTCAGGTGAATGCTCGGTCTGGGATGAGCTTTTTTTGTCAAATTCATATTTAATAAGCGGTATTGTCGTCGGGGACCTGCGACATCCTTACACCGCGGAAAAAGGTGACGGCCTACATCAGACCCTGACGACTTGACCTTCGTGACTTGACATGTATGTCTCTCACACTCCCGTAGGGGGCGATCTCTCTCTTCCCCAGCGCAGACACTACAATCATGCGCTGAACTCGCTAAGTCGTCAGTGGGACGGCTGCAGCTCGTAGACAACAGACCAAAATCCCCCAGGAAAGCTGCTGGTAGGACCCCCCCCCCCCCCCCCCCGCCACTCCACCCGAGAGTGAACTTTATCCCAGCCTGTCCTCCCCGCTCACCGCAGACACTACTAATGGAGGGATTTGGCGATATTCTGCACGCTGATGCCATACGGGGGAGTTGCCCGTGACAGAAGCGTGACAGTGTTAGATGTGCACACAGTGATGAAGATAAACTAATATGCTCGGACTCTTGCTATTCTGAGATGCTAACAGCTAATAGCTCATAGCGCTACGGCTACACCCTATTGGTAGTGCTGTTGTGCTGCAGAGATGCCCTAGCTTAAATATTGTTTTGGTCTCCAGATGAAAGAAAACATGTTTGTTTTGGTACAGACCCCAAAAAATGCCACACCATTGTATAGTGCATCACTTCCCATATCGCAACGCTCGTCAAAATAATCAATCACAATATGAAAAAAGAAATTCACAGTAACGCTCAGCCCTAATTGCGGTCGTAACTCACCTTGAGCACAATCTCGTTGATGGTCGCGGCATCGGACTCAAAGTAGAGGGGCTTGTAGTCATGGTTACTGAGGTAGGTGAGCTTAAATATGGCGTGACCTGCGAGATGTAGAGAGAGAGAGAGAGAACGGTTCAACTTCGGCGAACAGGGAACGCTTGCATTCAAACAAAATACTTAATATATTTATAAGAACACATTGCACATTGTTACACCAAATCACCCCCCCCAAAAAAGGAGGGCGTTATATCTTGAAGAAAATAATGATTGATGGGTCAGGTTTGAGAATGCTGCTAGAAACAGTTGTGACAAATGGTACGGACCAGTCTGTCACATCACGTGGGACACTGTTACTTCTCCAGATTTCCTCCTTCTTAATTAAGGGAGTCGTTTCATAATAGTCGGCCTACCACTAGGCCAGCTCTGTGGCCTAGTGGTAGAGTGTCCGCCCAGAGACTGGGAGGTTGTGGGTTCAATCCCCGGCCGGGTCATACCAAAGACTATAAAAATGGGACCCATTGCCTCCCTGCTTGGTACTCAGCATCAAGGGTTGGAATTGGGGCGTTAGATCACCAAAATGATTTCCGAGTGCGGCACCGCTGCTGCTCACCGCTCCCCTAGGGGATGGGTGAAATGCGGAGAACAAATTTCACACACTCAGGTGTCTGACAATCAGTGGGACTTTAACTTTTAATATATGGCCTGTAAAGCCCAGTAAGACTGTAACTGTTAAGGGCTATACAAATAACATTGATTTGACTTGGTGGTGGGTGGTGTTGTACTCACTGGGGCTCCGCTCCTCCACCAGGTCGCAGGCACAGAGGTGGTCCGAGTCGATGGAGATGGGCTTCTGGCGGATCCAGAACTTGGTGCTGGCCTTCTGATTGGTCACCGGGTCGATCTCCACCTTCTCCCCGGAGACGCCTGTGGAGTGTGTGTGTATGAGAGGGAGTGTGTGTGTGTATGAGAGGGAGTGAGTGTGTATGTGTGTGTATGAGAAGGAGTGTGTGTGTATGAGAGGGAGTGAGTGCGTGTATGAGAGAGAGTGTGTGTGTATGAGAGGGAGTGTGTGTGTGTGTGTATGAGAGGGAGTGTGTGTGCATGAGAGGGAGTGTGTGTGTGTGAGACGGAGTGTGTGTGTGTGTGCATGTGTGTGTGTGAGGAGAAGATGGGGATTGAAAGGGATTAAAAGATCATTAAAAAAGTAATAAAACACACCTAACCTGCCTTTTTAAAAATGCTTTCAGGTTTTTGTTGCCGTTGCCCGGCTGAGCTGCCGGGTAACCGTATCAGCCAATCACAGGTTATGCGTGCAGTAGCGCATGTTTAGCCAGCAGAGGGAGGCATCTACAGTGCAAACCAGTGGGGTACCAAGTGGGTACCCCGCATTACCACTCCTCCTAACATATTGTCCTTAATAAAACACAACAACATGGAGTGTGAGTGGCACCTAGCTGGACGTCGGTGGTGAAGCGCAGCTTGTGGATCATGCTGATCTTGAAGGACTTGTAGTGGTGGCTGCTCAGCATGTCCTGCACTGTGGTGATGTCGATGGGCGGGTCCTCCTCCGAGCTCTCCTCGCCCCGTGAGCCTGCGCACGCACACACGTGCACACAGGCATACACACACATGCACGTACGCACACACACACAGGACAGAACGAACATACATAGACACCCGCACTGGGGTCAATGAAACGTGTACATTTCTCAACCAATTTCAACAAGTCATTTTTATATTCAAGGGTTTATGTGGAATACATTTTTCTTTTAAAGGCGACATATTATGCCACCAGGTGTGAGTGTGACTAGCCATTGCAAGACATTGCATTCCCACTTGTGATGTCACTAGACGGTAGTCACATGGCAATTGTGAAACGGCTTGCAATGGCTATGTCCCCTTTAAAATATAAGATTATTATCCATTATTAGTGCTTTTTATCCAGAAAAACCACATCTCCCCTGTTTACTATGTTTACAGGTCAGTCTTGACCTCTCCAATATGACCGCGGTGGCGTTGACGTACGATCCAAAGGCTAACGCATCATTATGTCTCTCTACTTCTTCTTCTTCTTCTTCATATTATTTACAGTCAATTTTAGGATGGTATTTTAGGAAGTGAAGGGAATGTGGATGGCGACAACTGGATGCTGGCAGCTCTTCTCCACCACAGCTATTGTTGGCGACGTTCAATCTTGTTAATACTAAGAGGCTGGAGTTGTTGAAAGTCGGCCATGAATGCGAATGGCAAAGCACCACCAGTGTCTGCTAGCTAGTCAATGGGCTGGCAGCGTTCCCTGGACACGGGACACCCACTAGACCAGGAATGTACCCAAAAATATAGCAAATAGTAACCCATATTAAGAAGAAACACACACCTAATGGACAGACCCAACACATGTTGAGGCTTTACTCAGTTGGGAGGATTTCATATCATTACATGGTTTTTCTTAATGCAATAAAATAAATTACATATTTTATTGCCAAAATACACAACTGCAGAACCAGCCAACAAGGAAAAGATCTGCATATGCATATATAATAAAGGATGTACTATATTGGGAGATGCTATAAATGTACTACGCTGGGAGGTACCATGTCCTACACTGGGACATACCATTTAATTCCCTGGGAGATACTATACATGTACTACGCTGGGAGGTACCATGTACTACGCTGGGAGGTACCATTTAATTCCCTGGGAGATACTATATATGTACTACGCTGGGAGGTACCATGTACTACACTGGGACATACCATTTAATTCCCTGGGAGATACTATACATGTACTACGCTGGGAGGTACTATATACTACGCTGGGAGGTACCATGTACGACGCTGGGAGGTACGATACATGTACTACGCTGGGAGGTACTATACATGTACTACGCTGGGAGGTACCATGTACCACGCTGGGAGGTACTATGTACCACGCTGGGAGGTACCATGCACTATGCTGGGAGGCATCATGTACTACGCTGGGTGGGAGGTACTGCATGCAGTATGTAGCTACATCAGGAGGTACTCACTGTTCTCCCGGACCAGGCAGAACTCCAGGGTGTTCTGGCTCTCCAGGGTGCAGTCCAGGTCCACGGCCTCATTGGGCTCCGTCTGCCTCTCCAGACGGTACATGGGACCTGGGGGACCCAGACAAGAAGGCACCCATCAACCCTCGCCTTTTAGACTTTGGTAGAATAGGAATATTATGCTAGTAAATTTTATTATAATTGATCGTATGTAGCTAATATGGCATGTAGTGAACATTGTAGTGTTGCATTCTCCCAATTGATTGTTTGACTGTTTATGAATCCTGGCTGAAAGAATAAAGAGACAGGCACCTACACCTGGCATGTGTGTGTGTGTGTGTACACACAGTACCGGTAAGCAAGTATGACTGAGACCATAGACGGGAGATAGGTAAGTAATGCAGGTTTAAAGGAACGAAGCAACAAAAAGACTGAAAGCTTTTCTTCAGGCCAAGTCATATCCCCCTCTACCCCCCCGGCTAGGTTTACCTTTAAATAATGAATATTATGCATTTAATAAGATACACAGGAGACTGTCTGTCTATGTTCACTTACTGTTAATGATTCCTCACAAGCATTATTTATGTTTTACCAAATGATAGAGAAACACACATACAGACATATATATATTTATTTGTAATTTTTTATGAGAATGTTAATACAGCCACCAGAAAGAGAGAGGCAATTGTATAGATGTTTAGTGAATATTCTCCTTCTAAAACAGGGAATAGGTCTTAGTAAATGTGCGTTCGACGTGAGGTGTGAAGGTGATTATAGGCTATTCATTTTCAGTGACGGGCATGTCAAACGAACAACCATGAAATGTGTAACTTGCAGACGGTCCCTTACTCAGACAGGAGCCATTGAAGATATATGGGGAGAGCGCGGTGAAGCATTCCTCAGATGAATATTGATAGCGACAAGAGATATTGTGGTTTTATGTAGTTTCCATGACCTAGAGCATGTTATTAAGCTGGGCTGCTTTGTCATGTCTGATTGTACAGTAAATCAAAATCGAATATCAACCGAATATCGAACTTCAAACCAACTTGACCGCGCTGTCATCACATTGCATGCGGTGCCTGCACACCTGCGTCTGGAAGATGGTCGCTTACTTTGGTTGATGCTGGTTGGTTGATCAGTTTTAGCGCGATAATCAACCCATTTTTAAACCATGATCACCTGATCATAACATCCAAATTACTTTCTCTTCGGCTGATCTCAGTCACAGCCACTCTGAAATCTAATTGACGGAAAACCGTTGTGGTGACGGAGAACTTTAATCCCTGAACATGCGTTTGATTGCCCTCAGCGCTACCTGAGCCTTTCTGTGATCCTTTCCTCTTCTTCAGCGCTTTTTGGAGGATTTCTTTCATGGTGACTTTAAGGCTGTCGACTGGGATGAGAGAGAAGCCGTGAGCAGCGTTTCTGGAAAGAGAGACAGACAGAGAGACAGAGAGGAATGGGGTTTGAAATCAGATGGGCGCTTTACCTGGACGGTGGCGCATTGGCTAATCAATGTGTCACATGTTAAACAGCCACCATCTCACACACACACACACACACACACACACACACACACACACACACACACACACACACACACACACACACACACACACACACACACACACACACACACACACACACACACACACACACACACACACACACACACACACACAAGCTCCCATGCTCCACAGACGTTTAAAGTTTATCTTGGGTACGTATGTTATATTATATGTACTGTATGTATTATATGTACTGTATGTTATATATTTGATACAATGTATTCATGAAACAGCTAACCTTACAGACGAGCCATTTGGTATGTAGCCTGGGTTTGTTATTGCCCGTTGCATCAATACAAATAAAGTGTTATTTATTGAAGAGTTTATTAAAGAGTGTTGTGTGCGCCCAATCAAGACCACCAGAGAAGGATCAACTTGATGATGATTGGCTGGTGAGGCTGAACTGAAACAACTAATGGTTGTTGTACAGGACAAGGAACTGTGAATGGGCAAACTATAATGGTGCCGCTTTTTGGTGGGAAATTCGTCGCCCCGAGACGTCATCAATCATGTATTTAAAGGATAACTTTGCATTTGGGATATAGGCTTCAGTTGTTGCTGATGCACTCTATGTCTCTCTAATGCACTCTGTGGGGCTAGAGTTAGTTAATCTTAATCTAATTTATTTTTTATAAAATGCCTGTTTCTCAAATGCCTGTTTTACTGTAAATATTGTAAATATTCTGATTATGATCACTCCAATTCAAGTTTTTATCTGTAGTATTCTTTTGCACATTCCACTGAGCATAGCAACTTTTCATTTCACTGTGTGACAAATAAAGGTCTTGAATCTTGAATCTTAGCATGTATAAAAATACATGCATTAAAGGGGCCCTATATACCACCTGTGTGAGGGTGACATTACAAGCCATGAGGATGTGCCATCCATCATACATCTGGGTGGACACTCCCACATTTTGAAAGGACTTCTAATGGCTCGTCCTGCTCACACCTGGCAGTATAATAGGGCCTCTTTAATGTATATTATTTTAGAACTACTGCCACTACTAAGCTACTCACATCCTGACAAACAGGGACTGTTTGGAGGCCAGGCCGGGCGAGGAGTACTTCTCCACCAGCGCCAGCGTGCTGAAGCCGAACTTGTGGATGGGCTCGTTGGAGTCCAGCGGCGGGAAGTCCGTGTCCACCTCGCCGTCATCCTCAGCGATGTGCAGGCAGTAGGCGGTCACGTTCTCGCTGGGGGACACCGGAGGAGGAGGAGGAATAAGAACAGTTTTATACAATGGGGATAGGGGGGATGGGGGAGGAAACTATTCATGCCAGTATTGGATCATTTGCTTCTGTGATACAATGTCGTCAGTTTGACACGAAAAACATTGTTTTTCCGGAAAAGGAAAAAAGAAATAGTTTTTTGGAAGAACAAAATGAATGGTACCATCCTACGGAGGGCGCTATAGATTAGATTCAAATGCATTGTCATTGCACAGCACAAGTACAGAACAGCGAAAAGAAGTTGGCATCTAACCAGAGTGCAAATGAGGCAGTAAAGTGCATAGTAATATAGAGGGGAAGAAGCTGTTCCTGAGCCTGCTTGACTTGGAACGAAGGTTCCTGTAGCGAAGGAGGGCAAACAGTCCATGGTTGGGGTGAGAGGTGTCTCTGACAATGCTACGTGTCTTCCTCAGACACCGTTTGTGTTGGGTAGTCTCTATTGCAGGGAGTGGTAATCCGATGATGCGTTGGGTGGTTTCCACCACCCTCTGCAGAGCTTTCCGGTCTGAAACTGTGCGGTTGCCGTACCACACTGTGATGCAGTTGGTGAGGATGCTTTCTTTTTTTTACACTTATGTTTTTATTGAGTTTTCACAACAATAATAACAGAACAACATATAAACCTAAACAACAAAAAATAATACACACAAATCAGTTATAAAACAAAACACAATAATTACTAGTAGTCTGAAGACCTTCAATATTCACACATACTGTACAGGAATTAATTAGTCATTCACTTACTCATTGTTGTCAACCATGTAAATATTCCACTTTTCCCATTTCCTATTGAATGCGTTCTCTTGGATTCTCAAAACATTTGTCAACTTTTCCATGACAAAAAGATCTTGAACAATTTCCAGCCACTGCTCCTGTTTCGGAGCGTTCACATTCAGCCAATTCCTAGTTATAGCTTTCTTACTCGCTGCAAGTAAAACCTTAGTCAAATAGAGATCGCCTCCCATCACAACATCCTTAATGTTCCCAAGATACATCACCGGGCAGGTATTTGGGATTCCATATCCCATAATAATTTTGACAACAGCATTAACCTTCTCCCAATATGGCCTTATCTTTGTACAGTTCCAGAAAATGTTGCTGTACACCGAGTTGCTTGCTCTTTATTTTGGGAGTTATGAAAAAGCGAGACAGGTTCTTCCAGCAGAATTCCCTCCATACTAATGAGTTTGTGGATGTAAATTGCGTCTCGAACATTTGAAACCATTCTTCCTCTGATATTGAAATTTTTAACCCATTTTGCTTTTATGTAGATAGTCGATTCCCCCGTTTCCCCCCAAAGCCTGATAGAAAGCAGAGATGATCCGAGACCCCTCCTGCTGGTACGCATCCACAATCACCCCATTCACAGGATCTAAAGATTCATCTGCATTCAGCCTGATCTCTTTTACAAAATAGTGTCTTAACTGCATGTATCTAAAATAATCCCTATCTGTAATACCATATTTTGCCTGTAGATCCTGAAAACCCATCAATTCACCCTTTTCTGAAACCGTACACATTGCTGTTATGCCCTTTTGCACCCATTCTTTGAATGTTGGATCGTACACCCCTGGTTTAAATTTGGAATCGTATGCAAACCACCTCAGCGTGTGGACCCCTCTCTTTAATTTATATTTTGTTACTACAACATTCCAGACTTCTAGTGTAAATGCAACTATCGGATCCATTTCACCTCTCAGAGCCCTCAGCAAATTTCTATCTCCCACCAAGGCCTGAATGTGGTGACCCTGCACCTCCCTTTCCATATCTTTCCATCGAGACTCATAATCGGGTCTACACCAGTAGGCCAAAGGCCTGAGCTGCATAGAAGTATTCCCTAAGATTCGGTAAAGCCATTCCCCCCTTACTTTTAGGCAGCTGAAGTGTCTTAAATCGTATTCTTGGTTTTTTACTATTCCAAACAAATCTAGAAATCATCCTGTCCTGTCCTGACCAAGGTAGGTCATTGTTTTGGAATTCCATTTTAGGTTATATGCATGTCTAATTTGTTGGGATGGGGAATAATTAAATGAGAGAATTTGAGTTTTTGTTACGTTCACTTTATACCCTGAGTAGTAACCATATGTTTCGAGTAGGTTCATCAGGTTTGGGAAACATACATCTGGTTGCTCCCCCCTTGTTTCCTTAATTTGTTGGAATGCCGACTGATCCCCTGTACTCTTATGTTTTGTCTCCATTTGCCTACATTTTTCTATTTTGTATTTGTATGTGGCTAGCCGGGCCTTTTTTTGTGATGCTGTTAGAGCGATCAGCTTTCCATGGAGAACAGCCTTCAAAGCATCCCACAGTATCACAGGGTCCACATCCCCATTATCATTCTCCTCTATATATTTTAATCTCTTCCCTTAACTGTTCCACGGTGGCCTTATTATTCAAAACACCCACAGTGAGCCTCCACACAGTATTCTTTTGTCTGCTATTCAGATTTATTGACAAGCTGATCATATTATGATCCAAAACATCTGCCACCCCGATTTTACACTCTGTGATCCTGTGACTTTCACCTGTATTCATTAAAAAGTAGTCAATTCTGGAGTAGACCGAGTGGGGTACTGAATAGTGTGTATAATCCCGTTCTAGGGGGTGAAGTTCCCTCCAAATATCAATTAGTCCCATTTCCTGCACCAACACATTAATAAACTTGGTCAGGTGCTTCTTGCTATTTTTGTGGCTTGTAGTGTCTATGGCAGGCCTGGCCAACCCGAGGCTCCCGAGCCGCATGCGGCTCTTTGCCTGGTTTCATGCGGCTCTTACGTTCATATATTTTTTTTTTATGGCTGATGTTGCGCCAAGGATGCGCAATGACGCTACCGTGAGGCGCGCGACGGGCACCGACTCGTTGTCTCGGGGGGGGGGGGGCTCCGTTAATTCGGAGCAGCCCCCGAATTAACTAGATAAGACTAAGAAATATTATTGGTGTGTGTGAGAGGAAGAGATGTTCATGTGTGTATGATGTGGCTCTTTGCAGTAACACAGTAAAAAAAATTGGCTCTTTGTCTCTGACTGGTTGGCCACCCCTGGTCTATGGTATGATTCAGGACCACATTAAAATCCCCTCCACATATCAAAATACCCTCAGTCTCTAATGCAATGACGTCAAAGAGTTTTAAAAAGAAATTTGGTACTTTCTGGGGGGGCATATACATTGACCAATGTCACCACTGCGTTTTCAAGTTTTCCTTTCACTAATACATATCGTCCCTCTTTGTCCCTAACTTCTTTATGTAGTTCAAATTGAACTGCATTTGAAATAAGGATAGATAATCCCCTCTTCTGGCTAGGTTTGTAGGAACTATAGAATGTATTTCTAAAACCAAAGCGTTTTAATTTTTCATGCTCCTGTTGAGGCAGATGGGTTTCTTGTAAAAATAGTACTTGGGCCTTTTCTTTTTTCAATTTAGCCAGGACCTTGCTCCTTTTAACTGGATTATTCATCCCATTTACATTAAGTGACACCAATTTTATATCATTATACAGCATTCAAATTACCCGATCCTTTGCATTCACAAAACTCCAGACAACTGAAAACTACACAGACCTGAACATCTGGCCTACATGTAGTGAACGTAGAACGAAAAAAGAAAAACGTAAACTTCCAAGGTAGGGTGATTCCTCGCCACCCTAAGTCCCCGTTGGCAGGGAGAGGGGAAAGACTCCTCCTGGAGGGCCCCTCACTAGAGGTGAAACACGCCATCTCACGCATCCTAGTAGTCCAACGGCATCCGATAGCATTTATATATTCCACATGAAGTCGTGACAAAGATATGAATCAGTTGGTCTCGGTAGGGATCCGCTCATACTCCTGTAGCCTCCTCCTTACTCTGCTCGCGATCTCGGTCCCACCTGCACTCCTCTCTCCGACGCGCTGCCATGTCTTGATCTGGTTGAGATGCTCCATTTCCGAGTACAGCTCCGAAGCGTTGCGGTCTGGTATCTCCACGGAGAAACCTCTCCTCCTCAGCTCCTGCGCTGCAGCTTGCGCACTGTCGTATGTGCGTGTTCCCGAGTCCCAGTGAATGCGCATCCTGCCGAGAGGAGCCTGGAAACGGATACCTTTCTCCTTAAGGGCCCTCTTTATTCCCACGTACGCCTTGCGCTTCAGGACGACCTCCGTTGCATAGTCGTGGTCGAACGATAGACGTCGCCCTTCCATCTGTATGTTCTTTTCCCAGGCCTTTTTCAGTACCATTTCTTTGGTGTTAAACTCCAGAAAGTTCACTACTCATAGAGCCAGAGCTCTATGAGCGCGTTGTATCTGTAGGTTGGTGTCTGGTAAGGCGAGTTCAGTTTTCAAAAGTTGATCCACAAAGTCAGACATGGAGTTACCTTCCTTCTCTTCTGGTACTCCATAAATGCGCATATTGTTTCTCCTGGATCGACCTTCCAAATCCACCAGTTTCCCCTGCATGGCTCTCTGTTCTTTCATTGATTTAATCAACGCATCTGTCATAGCCATGTTTACCGTCTCCGCCTCATCGATTCGTTCCTCCGCTTCTTTCAGCCTAGTTTCGTGGGCCTGGGTTAGCGCGGAGTTCGCAGAACGTTTTTGGTAAATTTCCTGCTTCATATCTTCATATGTCTCCCTTGATTTCTTCTTTAAGTTTGTTTAAATCCACTTTATGCTCAGCCCTGAAATCGCGTATTTCCTGGAGCACTGAGCGCATGGTGTCTGCCGAGTGCTGTTGTGAGCTGACAGAGTTTTGAGCGCCTTCCATCTCCGCTGAATTCTGTCTTTCTCGTTTGTCACCTTTCTTTTGAATTCTAGTTCTCTTTCCCACACTCATTCCAATAAAAATGACATTGATTTGTATATTAATTCGCGAGTTAAGGGGGTTGGTTTCCAATCGCTATCGGGAGCTAAAAATTAAGCAGCCATCTCACTCGCCTTGCTCACCGGAAGTGTGAGTATGCTTTCAATGGCACACCGGTAGAAGTTTACCAGAATTTGAGGGGACAGGTGGGCTTTCCTCAGTCTCCTCAGGAAGAAGAGGCGCTGGTGAGCCTTCTTTTGCCAGTGAGGCAGTGTTGAGGGTCCAAGAGAGGTCCTCGGAGATGTGGAAACCCAGGAATTTGAAGTTGGAGACATGCTCGACCTCCGCCCCGTTGATGAGGACCGGGCGTGCACGCCAGCTCTGGTCTTCCTGAAGTCCACGATGAGCTCCTTGGTTTTCTTGGTGTTGAGGGCCAGGTTGTTGTCGGCGCACCATGCCATCAGGTGCTGGACCTCCTCCCTGTAGGCTGCCTCATCGTTGTTTTTGATGAGGCCCACCACCGTTGTGTCGTCTGCGAACTTGATGATGGTGTTGGTGCCATGTATAGGAGTGCAGTCGTGGGTGAAAAGGGAGTAGAGGAGGGGGCTCAGCACACAGCCCTGCGGGACGCCGGTGTTCAGGATGAGGGTGGAGGAGGTGAGATTGTCTAACCTAACAGACTGGGGTCTGTTGGTTAGGAAGTCCAGTATCCAGTTACAGACAGAGGGGTTAATGTCAAGGTTCTTGGTTTCCACGAGGTCACCAAGTTTGGAGATGAATTTGGATGGGATGATGGTGTTGAATGCTGAGCTGAAGTTGATGAACAGCATTCTCACGTGGGTGTTGCTCTCATCCAGCAATGGGAGAGAGCAGAGTGAAGAGCTGAGGAGATGGCGTCTTCCGTGCTCCTGTTCTCACGGTAGGCAAATTGGCGTTTATCCAGTGAGAGGCCAGATTTGAGATGAGCCAGGACCAGCTTCTCGAAGCACTTCATGATGATGGGGGTGAGTGCAACAGGGCGGAAGTCGTTGAGGCTCGCTGCAGAGGAGTGTTTTGGCACTGGCACAATGGAGGTGGTTTTAAAGCACGCTGGGACAACTGCCTGAGCTAGTGACAGGTTGAAAATGTCAGTTAAGACCTGTGTCAGCTGCTCAGTGCAGTTCCTGAGCACGCGACCGGGGATGCCATCAGGACCAGCTGCCTCATGTGCATTTGTTCTGCTCAGTGCCGCACACACGTCTGTGGGGGAGAGGGTGAGGGGTTGGTGGTCAGCAGGGAGAGTAGCCCTGGTGGGCAGCTCGTGGTTGTCCCGGTCGAAGCGGGCATAAAAGTTATTGAGCTCGTCAGGGAGGGATGAGTCAGTGGTTGGGGGGGGGAGTTGTTGGAGGGTTTGTAGTCCGTGATGGCCTGTATGCCCTGCCACGTGTCGGGGATCAGAGTTGTTGAAGTAATCTTCAACCATACGCTTGTGGTTGAGCTTGGCCAGCTTGATGCCAAGCTATAGCGTAGTCGCTGAAAGTCCATACGCATCAACTACATTCGATTATGATTGGCCATCAAAAGCAAGAACAAAATGGCGGACACGGACAGACCTGTAGAACCTCAACGTTAAACCACCTAATGTTGCCGCCACTTGGTGGTAGCAAAGTGTGAGTGTGTGTGTTTGGTGGCTGGCTTAATTGGCCTCACCTGGCCTAGTTAGAGTCTGGGTGGAGTGGGGCTGTCTGTGGTGGAGTGGGGCTAATCAGTGGACCACAGTCAGCCACCAGCACACGCACATGCACACACACACACACACACACACACTTAAGAGAGCGCTAGCATGATGGCTTGTACCATCTGCTCTGTCTGCTATTTTTAATAAATAAAACAGACTCTCCATCACCACCCTGCCTGTGTCCTTGCAGGAACCCCCATTACGTGGCATTGTGGTAGGTAGGAAGCCCTGCATCACAAAGCTCCTCCTATTTTACGATACACACCTACACACACCTAGTCGTGGATTATCCCTTCCTCATCTAATGTGTACACAACAAATAAACTTGAAGACAAACTTGAAGACAAGTTTGTCATATTTTGTCGCATAATGTGATTGGGTAGTTTTCTAATCATCGCCATTGAGATTGTAGTTTTCACTTCCTCATCTGTATTTTGGTCTGTAACATAACTTTGCAACGTAACGTGCAACGCAAATCTGCAGAAAAATAGAGAATGAACGGATGGAGGATAGTCTGGTACCACGGAGACGACTTAACTGTTTGCGGAAGCATACATTGAAAACGTAGCATGACACTTTCATTTATGTCGAGCAACACTTTTCAAAAGTGACGAGCGCCCCAACCATACATCAGCCTTTATTGCGTGCGTGAGCCTACTTGAGCTTGGGCTCGCGGCCCTCGCCGGTGTACTGCCAGCAGATGAGTCCGATGAGGTCGTGGACACGGGCGTTGGCGATGGTCACCACCGTCATGGGGTGGAGCTTCTCCTGCGTCATCTGCATGGACAGGTACACGTCAATCTTCTTGGTGGCCGTCGTGCCTATGTGGCCCTGGAAACAAACAGCCCCACTCAAATTAAATTAAATGACAAAATACAAATTAAATTCCTTTTTCATTTCACTGAATATCCTGTATGTGTATGTGACAGTTAAAATTCTTGAATCTTGAAATTAAAGGTGCAATAAGGCATGGAGATGCCACCCCCCGTGGAGACTACATTTCTTTTCTTTGAAATTGCACCTTTTTTAAATATTTCTATATATATTTTTTAAAACTTCTATACTATTATACTCTGTTTAATGTTCAATGTTATGCACCAATTTCCCAAAAGCACATTCCTTGTTGTTATTTATTGCAAAAACCAAGACAATAAAACTGTTTCTGATTCTGAGACGCAAAGGAATAAACCAATACACTGTACATCATGCAAAAAGCAAAGTACAGGAGCAGTTTCAAAGAGGAGCGTCGCCATGGCGATGACATCATTTCAACATGGCGGCGCTCATGTTTGACGCCGGCTGCTCCTCTTTTATAAATTGCTTTCTGTAGAACAAAGTAAGCTGTCTGACCTGTCAGCACTATTGTGAGTTCACAGCTTCTACAGCAAGCAAAGGAATCACACCAACAAAAATCCCAATCATTTAGTTATTTTGCCTCACCTTGCCATCGAATTTGGAGTACTCGTTGAAGGGGTTGTTGAGCTGCTGGGGACACTGCTCCAGGCGGAGGGACAGGGTGGACTTGGAGCCCATGGTTCGTGGTCGGGCCCTTGGGTCCCGCTTCTCAAACAGAGAGCCCATGTCTTCCGCTACACACACACACACACACACACGGGGAGGGGGTGGATTTCAGCTGCTTCGCTTAAAGCCCTTCTTGATCCGTTTCCCACTTGAAACGCTGCTGCCAAATTAGTTCTTTTTTTTTCTTCCCCGCCAGTACTTAGGATTTATGAATACATTTAAATGATTTCAGCTTTTGTTCCCAGGGGTTTTAATCATCTTCACGGCCAATAAATAAATATTGCAAACATATTTTACGCTTGGCAGAAATGCAATAGGTTTTTTTTCCAGATATCATGATATTGCGTGCAGTCGATGGGCAACGCAAGTGCCAGCTTCAAGTGGCTGATAATTGTCCTTTCAAGGCCTGATAAATATAATTTGTCCATTTATATCAGCCAACATACAATTATTGTCCAACTGTTTGTTCAATTAAATGTAATTTAATAGTTCCATTGAATGTACCATTTTAGCAATGCCCAGCATGTATTTTACCTCACTATATTGAGTGTGTAATCTCATTACATTTACATTTAGGCCGACATTTACATTTAGGGACTTGAGCAGACGCTTTTGTCCAAAGCGACTTAAAATAAGTGCATTTGTCCAAAGAGAGTGAAATGACAATATGTTGCTGACAGTATAGTAAGATTTGAGTAGAACAAGTTTCAAGCACTTGATAATTGCTGGTTAACAGCAAGATCACTAGGATAAGATAATGAATATAACAGTCCATAACCTAATGGATGTCAATAAAAATACTGTCATATCTATATTATTAAATACTAAGAGAACACCAATTATACACAAGTATACCATCTTTTAATAATTTGTGAATACTTTTTATACATTTACCTTGAATTATACACAGTACTTTTGTGTGGTATTTTTTCTGCGCCTGCACTAAACATACATGATGTTGTTTTTGAAGTGTAGAGCCACACTTAGTAGATCCACAAACTTAAAGACAGACATACAAGATGCACAGAAGCTCTAGAAGACCAGTCTTTCTCAAACGGGAGTATGTGTGCCCCTAGGGGTATGTTGAAGGATTGCAGGAGGTCCTCGGAACATTAACACATTACTTTTTGTCGTTTTAACATTGGTTATGATTATGAACAATTGTAAATTGTGATTCCACCTTAAGAAGATGAATGAATACCCCCTTAATACAATATAGTAAATCTGAATAGTAACATGGTTCGATAGTTCGGTAATTTTTTCCAATAGCAGCATATTATTTTAAACTTTAAAGGGGCACTTTACTATCTTCGAGGGGGGGTGGATACATTAGTAAAAAATTGCTCGAGATGACAAGCAAAAAGGTGAAATGCAAAATCCTTGTCATTTCAACTGAGACAGAGTCAACGTTGTCAACAGCAACACATAGGGAGCGCAGCGACGCGTGAGCAAACACCACCAGGCTACCTGACTGGGATGATGACGGCCTCTCCTTCCACTGGACGGTTTTGCATTTGATTTGGTTTTGCCGCTCTTTTCGTAGTCTTTCAAGTCTTTGAGCTGGAAAAGGAAAACAACAACAAAATAGGTATTTTCCTTAAAATTTGGAACAAAACACCACACATTTTAGAGACTTGTTAACATGAGAAAGTCCCAATCACCCAAATTAGATTTGATGCCACAATATGGAGGCTACCACATCGACTAAAGGCTGGGCGAAAAGGAAAATTGCATAATCACGATAATCATTGGGTGGATAAAAATAAAATATCAATAAATACCACGACAAGTTTATGAATTTAAAAGATGATGCTAAGCAGTCTGAAGGGAGGCTGAATATACTGAAGTATATGGACATTTAAAGTATGGGATACTTTAAAACCAGGGTTTGATTTCTCTTTTAAGGGCATATCTTCATCATAATTCATTATTAATTATCATTATTTAGACAATAAAAGTGAGTGAAGTCTGATCGAACATTATCGAATATTATCGAACGATAATATTGAATTATTGCCGCGGCAGCCCTACATTAATTCATATTCTTCCAGAATGTTGATGGGAAATCATTAATACGGGATGAATAATTATTCATCACAGGTCAGGCACACAACACAACAATTAGACGTCAACAAGGTGTGAGAACCAAAATAAGCATTGAAGTGGGGATCAGACACCAGGGCCTCTCCTGAGCCAATGTTGGCCCGGTGAATATCTTACCAGCCACCCCAGGTTTCTGCCGCCTGTCATGCTGGATTCCTAGTGAAACAGCTGATTTAGATGAAGTCTCAGTGGGGGAAATAACACTCGAGTCAAGTCAACAGCACGTTCAACTTGATTTACCCAGAACCAAATAAAAACACCATGATCAGTTTCCTGCCCCTAAAGGAGCCAAAAGGAGATGGCTTCTTTCAATCAATCCATTTAGTTTTCTTCCACTTGGCTATCATCACCTGTCACAACCCCATGACGTCATGTCAGCCATGTGCATCTCATCATTGTGCCAAGCCTCCAATGCAATTGCACACCGCCACCACTCAGTGTGGCTGACGACATCAATGATTAATTAGCATACAGCCATCATGTGATTTCACGCTGATTGTAACGGCACCAAAACAAACAAACGTGGTGGTGGTGGCATAGCCGATGAAACACATATCAACCTAATATCTAACCAGGGGGTTAGACATTCATGAGACATTATAAACTTCTTTCCGTGAGCATATTTGAAGAGGTTGTGTTTTGGTTTGGTATCGGCAGATTGATTCATGAGAATACAGTGCTTTCCCGACAAGCAGCGTGTGTGAGCCCGTGCTGGTGGCCGTGTGCACGGTGTTGATGTGCACGTCACGTCACGGTGTGCACGGGCGTGGACACTAGGTCTTAAGACTGTAATCACTGATTCCATTAGGGCTCTGCTGGTGCAATGCAACAGAAATGGTCCTCATCCAATGGCCGAACAATAAAGGCTGACACAGGAAGCAATATAGCATGATGTGAGTGCACTATGTGCGTTGGTGCCATGGCACGCAATCGGTCCCTTTAGAACGGCCACATGACTAGTTCCTCCAATGACAATAATATGATGTAGAATTTAATAATCGAGGGGTGTGCAGCTGTGATGCAGTATGTTTTTACATAAAGGATATAGCATTTGGGCCCAACATTATTGTTAATTGCACAAAAAATAATGTTTTCTTTTGGCGTGGCTGGTAATCCAGCTGGGGCACTGCACCACTGCTGGATGCAAGTCAGGGAAACACTGGAATACATCTCGATGATGCATCATTTGTATTTAGGGAGAGGGAGATTTGAATTGGGGGGGGGGGGTTCACACAACATTTGCTATCTTGTGATAGCAATTCAGAGATCCATTCAACTAAATCCCACAAAGTGAAAGTAAAACTCCCTTCAGCCAAACAGCATGTCTATTTCAATGACGACACATTTCAAACCTATATGTCAGTTTGTTTTTTTAAATGCTGAGGAGTTACTTCCTTCCCACAGACGTTCACCGGATCCAGGTGCTGCCCTTTAAAAATAGAATTTGAGCAAAGCAGAGCCCACATCAGCATTGCAGTCTCTCTCTCTCACACACGTGCGTACACTCACACGTGCGTACACACACGTGCATACACACACACACACACATGTGTACACACACAGACACACACACACACACTTTCCTGGATTTCGGAAATGTCCTCGGTGAACCATTGAATTATAATTCATAGCACGATCTCTCTCTCTCTCTCTCTCATCACTTACTGAGCTGCAGTAATGTGTTGTGATGATATTAAAGCCCTTCTCCAAAAGGTTCCCGCTCTTGGATTGTATTTCAGAACTTCACGCAGCAACACCATAACAACCAGTGCAAACGGTGGCTGGTTGATGATGATAGATAGACAGATAGATACATGGTTTCTTATTATGTTTTACATTGTGCTGATTTATTCTGACATAACAATTAAAGTGCCCCTATTAATACTGCCACGTGCGAGTGTGATGAGCCATTACAAGCTGTTTCGATATTGCCATATAAATAATGACTAGAATTGTCATTGTGACATCACTAGTGGGGGTGTCCACCAAGATGTACGATGCAGACTACCCAATGGACATGGACCTGAACTGGTAGCTACGTGACAATTTTAGTCACATGACCACTTTGAAACAGCTTGTAATGGCTCATCACACTCACACCTGCTGGTGGCGTAATAGGGGCCCTCTATCTGTCGCAGGGTTGGGATGAATAACTAGTTAGCACGGCTAACTAATCATAGCTTTGTTTGAGAAGGAGCGACGTGTGTAAAAACAAAAAAAGTCGACTAAAAAGTTGATTGCGATATGCCACTGTGTGACTACAATAACACAGATTGGCCCAAGATGAATACAGACTATTGGAGGAGGGTCTTACAAGACCATGTGTCTAGTCTTTTCTTTTGCTAACAACAACAGACTCCATTGCCGTGGCAACACACTCTCCAACATCAAACCAATTTCTTATGCTTCCATAAACCCCTGCCTAAATTTAGTACACCAGCCCCACAAACAAACAAACAAACAAACGCATAAAACAAAACAAGCAGCAAATCGTGCTTACTGCATGGCTCCACACCCCTCCCCACACCCAAATGCAGGATGCTTGCATCAACAGGTAAGATAAATACCCTGCATGCCACAATCAAACCCACACGGCGCCGTCGGTGGTGGCAGGCAGTGGCCGGCCCTACCTGTGTTGGAGCGTCTGCGGATGCCAAAGTCCCAGCTGGAGGTGATGTCCATGGACTGCGAGAGGTCACAGCCGTGGTTCTCGCCCAGGCTGTTGCTGCCGTCGGTCAGGGGGCCCGAACCCGTTGACCCACAGCTGCTGCTGCCACCACCAACACCGCCGCCACCACCGCCGCCGGGCACGAAGGCCAGCTGACACTTCTCCAGGTCCACGTCCTGGTCGATCAGCACCATCTCGCACATGCCCGTGTCATCGCTGGTCACGTGAGACTGGCGGATGTGCGCCAGTATAATGGCGGGGTTGTCCAAGAAAGCCATCTCTGACTTATTTTGTTAAAAAGTAGATATTAGATTCGTGTAGTAATCCTTCTTCGTGCACCACCAATTCTCCTTTGGATTCTAGTGCCGTTTGACTTTCCATGTGAGGGATATGTGAAAGAGGGAGAGAATGAGTCCTTTTTCTTCTCCTCTTCTGGATTATCGTCTTGATTCCATGATGGGAAATGTCTTCTTGTCTGTTGTGAGGTTTAATGCATGGAGAGGATCATGCATCAGAAGATGAGGTCATCAACACAAACAATTGACTATTACTGATGACATTTGTGACATAAAATTAAGTCCATGTTATGAATTCCAGCATATTTACAAATGAGTCCCTAATTGGTCAGGTTGGGCCTGTAACATACTGTAACACCATCCAGGTAATTGATTGATTATTTGATATTATTAGTTACATCCAAATTAATCATGCGTCCATTTTTTGTCATTTGTAGGACCATGTGGAGGGGGACGCAGACTAGAAGCAAGTTGAACATTTGGATGAAACATGAAACGCGACAAAAACCTGTTTTCGCAGCTCTGTGTATACTGTCAACACAGCTTAGATGGAGTACAATTTAAAAGTGAACTTCGTGCTGCAACAATAAATAAATAAATGCTTTTCACAGAAAATCGCTGAGAAATAAGGGTGGAGGTGACGCAATATAAACATAGATATAAGATTTAGGGCTGAATTTGCAGTTAGCCACATCAAGCTGAGTGTCAACAGGATGAGTGTCAACCTCAACGGCTGTGTCTGGGAGGGTTGTGTGCTTCTAGTCAGTATTTGTTAGGTGGCTGTGGCTATCTTCAGCTGTACACGTTGCCACATTGTTTTGTAGTGATCACAATTGATGATCGATGAAACATCGATTGATAGATTTTCTATTTCATTCAATATACTAAGTCACACAGCTTAACTGGACACTGAAACCGACTCTACGTAATAGCAGTGTATTTGGAAATTGTATAAAAGTGTGATTAGCCTACTGGTGTCTATTATTGATGTCTATAAGGACGTTAGGCCGGATTCAGCGACTACTAATGTTATGGTTGTTTTATGGGCGAATAATGTCTAAAACATACCATTATGCATTCTGAGTCCAATTACAGAAATATCCCGCGGACCACCGGTGCGTTTTGGCCGCCGTCACGGTGAAAACGTGCATGTTTACAAGGAGAACAAGGTAAACATAAGTGGTCCACAACGACAGTAAACACTGCTCCCAACACCATGGTCATAAGCCATGAAGCCATAGTAGTTGTATTTCCGGTCTAGGCTGATGCACTTCCTGTTGAAAGGGAGCACTTCCCATCCATGCTGCGTTCAAGGCAAACATGAATTTTATTTTCATTATTTGATGTGCAGGAAATATATTCTCTGGAGGATAAAGAAAGACATTGATACTTCACTTTTTATATAGATTAATTACCCCATCCCCCCTTAAAAAATTAAAAATAAAAATAAAAACAAAACATGCGGTCTGTTAAAACTGCATTATGTAACTTTTATACTGAAGCTATTTAATCCATTACAAATTATTCTCAACAATTAAACGTGACTATCCACGAGTCAATCCATCCGAATTACAGAAAACGCCATCGCTATAACTGTAGCTACAACTCTAGCCACTAGAGGCCGCTAAGGGGAAGGAAACAAAAGCACTGCTGGGAAACAGTTCAAAAGAGTTCACACGTTGCAAGCATAGGTTGCAAGACAAACGTGTAAATTGAGCAAGCATTGTGTGGCGTCCCAACCCAGTATCATGTCCATGGAGGGAAGTCAATGAATTGGCATTATTCCTGTCACCAAATGTAGAACTAGTTAATGTAATAGATGAATAGACAGACATGAATAGACATCCACAGATCAACAGATGTTGACCATTTGGATCAATTTTCATTAATTTCAGTCATCCAAATAATTTCGAAATAAAATGCGAGGTTGAGATTGGCCCAACCATGTTAAAATCCGACACCACCTAGCCTGCCATAGATAGGCCTATGGCAACATCAACATCTAGAAGCCAAATGGCTCACAACAGAAGAGCATGGATGGGAATGGAAATCTACATTAAAAGAAAATGTTCCCCCCCCCCCCCCCCTCCACAAATGGATATGGAGAGCAGCAAGGAGGAAGCAACGTTTATTGAAGTATAAGTATATGAATTGAACCAGCAGGGGCGCAAATTGTATTACTGTAATCTAATGTACATCATCTACCTATTCTATTTAGTAATAGGCATTTGTAAGTTGATGAGTTATTTGTAATAGGCCTGTAGAAGTAGAAATCACTGTCCCCTTTTTATTATTGTTGTTTTTGTTTTGGTTATTATTATTATTATTATTAGTTTCAATAGCATTTTCACTGAATATCCTCATATTGCAATTATTATCAATTATTGCATGCAAAAGTCTGTGTCGCAAACAAGAGCAAGACATTACATTTACATGTACATTTAGGGCATTTGGCAGACGATTTTATTTAAAGCGACCTACAAAGAGTACATTTGTTGAAGGAGACAGTAATATATCGCTGTGGTACAGAAATATAAGAATAGAGCAGGATTCAAGGATTCATAATTGCAAGTTCCATAATTGCTAGGTAACCTGCATAATAGCTGGGATAAGAGCAGAAGTGCATCAAGACAAAACATTTAAATATATGTTGAAGTCAAAGTCACGGTCAAATTTTTTTATTTGTCACATGTACATCACAACACAGGGCCATTCTGTACAGTGAAACTCTTCGGAAGTCAAACGTATCGGCAAAAAATAACAAGAAGAGAAGAAAATATATATATATTGAGAATAGCACAATATACGGTACATAATAAAGATAAAATGTAGAAAATGTAAGAATGGTGAATATAGCCTATGAATCCAAAAGTATTCAATATTAAGTGAGGGCAGTAGTAGCAGAAATATGGCATAGAATAGCAGAAATATACATAGGATAAAAGAATAAGAATAATATGTATCCAGAGTAGTTAAATATAGCATAGGGAATATAGCATATGTATCCAGAAGTAATTAAATAATCGAAATATTTTACATTTTACGAGACAGCCAGTCATGTATGTCTACGGTTAAAGATGAATGAAATCCATATTTAATTATGCATCTATTTCCATATTACCCTTTTATTACACTTAAATTATTGCCAACTTGTTTTGCTGACTGAATATCTTATCTTACCGATATTTGTATACTTCTAGGACTCAGACTTACTGTAAATTTGTAATTGTATTTTTCTTATTCGACTGTTTATTTCTCTATTGTTTATTATTCTATTGCTATGCAACCTCTGGCACAAGAATTTCATTCGGGATTAATAAAGGGATTCGTGATTGTCTTATTGTATCTTAAACTTGAAGCTCACTCAGTGCCCTATAGAGGGCGCTATGGAGGCAAGTCCCAGTCCAGTCCGGTCCAGTCCCTCGTCTGCCCACTGAAATGGACAGTTAAACAACAACAACATCAACAAGGGCTAAAGGCTTCAACACCGGGAAATATGCACTTGTCCTCGTCGCCAATCCTACTGACTTAAAAAACCCCGAAAGACCACAAAGACGAAGTCAAACGGCCACGTAAAGCGACACATTAACATAACAATCACCGAGACGGGTAAGAGAACACCATGAAGCTAGCTCGATGCTTGGGGCATGTAGCATGTAGCATGTAGCTAGTTGCTAACGGGGAGATACCGCTCGTAGGATCCTGGCAGGCGGGATCCAGTACACACCACACACACCCACACCGCTCGTAGGGTCCTGGCAGGCGGGATCCAGTACACCCACACACACACCCACACCGCTCGTAGGATCCTGGCAGGCGGGATCCAGTACACACACACCACACACCGCTCGTAGGATCCTGGCAGGCGGGATCCAGTACACACACACCCACACACCGCTCGTAGGTTCCTGGCAGGCGGGATCCAGGACACACACACACACCGCTCGTAGGGTCCTGGCAGGCGGGATCCAGTACACACACCACCACCACACACACACACACACACCGCTCGTAGGGTCCTGGCAAGCGGGATCCAGGACACACACACACCGCTCGTAGGGTCCTGGCAGGCGGGATCCAGGACACACACACACCGCTCGTAGGGTCCTGGCAGGCGGGATCCAGGACACACACCCCGCGGCCTGGCCTGCTGCACCGGGGGAATGAAACGCTGCCTTTGTGTTAAACGCCGGAACACTGACTCGCGAGTAAGACTTGATTTGATTTGATGTGATGGAGTAATGACCTCGTTTATTGTTTATTGAGGACAGCGAATTGTTTTTTTTATAGGCAGCTATCCTAAGTGTTGACATTGCCTTTGGAAAACGCATCGATTATAGTTATTGCTGGTGTGAGTGTGTCGCTATAGTAGATGGTGGTGGTCGTGTAATAGCCACTCTTTTGTTTTCATTTGGGTTCATTTATTGCGTCTTTATGTCTTTGCCATTCAACTGGTGTATGCTATATTGTATTTCTCTGTAAATTATACAGTTGTATGTACCGTATGCCAATGAATTTGCAACATTGAATTTGAATGCAGGCAAATTGAGTTTCATAGCACTGACGTAGGCTCCTGCTCACCTCCACAGGTAACATGATTCTATAAAGATGGAATGTGCAGCCCTCTCTGAAGCCGTTACTCACTTCTAGTTGTCATCCCATTACACAGAGACTTGCCAATGCTGTTTTAACCTCTTCTTTATCTTTCACAAGCCCACCACAGATCCTAGGTTGCATAGAGCAAAGACTGTGTACATAGAGATGGTGCTTGACCACACCAAGCCTTTGGTGGTGTTACACTCTCTCTTGCCAGTTTGTCACTCTATCTGAATTGTGAACTGTTCCTCTGTGTTCTTGTCAGAACTGTGGTAAAATGCCTGAAGTTCGGGAACTCTCAGAGGCTCTGCCAGAGATGCCCATGGACCCCATCACTGGAGTGGGAGTGGTGGCGTCCCGGAACAGGGCTCCCACTGGATATGATGTGGTACACACCAAGTAGACTAATATCATGTATATATATTATGATGCTGTGTAACCTAACCTATTATATCTATAATAACTATACCTCAATAACTCAGCCTATAGTGACCAAGAGAAACCATATCTTATTTAACTCCTGAATTTAAAGCTATGTTATTGGACATAGCCAATCCAAACACCTCTGGTGTTGGATAAATTATCACATTTATGTAGCTATTGTGTGTCATATGCATTGTTAGTAATTGCCAAGATATTATGTGTACTATTTCATTGAGCAAATGTATTCAAAAACACAATATTTTTCCCTGGTTCCACCATCTGGCAATATGAATTTTAGATGTGTTTTTAAATAGAATTTGAACATTTGATGTGACCTACGACCTGACTAATCTGGCCCATAGGTTTCCACGACGACAGATGGGCTGGATGCAGACCTGTGGAAAGACGGTCTGTTCAAATCCAAGGTGACCCGCTACCTCTGCTTCACCAGAGTGTTCTCCAAAGAAAATGTAAGTCTCACAAAACAATTAAAAATGGTATCACATAATGATGATACTGTCTTATGACATTATATGATCATATCAACCGATTTCCCAGGACTCTTAAAAGACCGTGTCCTTGCAACCGAATCTAAAAACTTTATTACACATGATCATGATGTCATTACACAAGATAATGTCAAACATATGATATTTCACAGGAATCTAAAAGGCCATCATTTCAACCTAACATGAAAACATTTATATCTTGGCTATCTAACCTTGCAATTATGAATGCTTGAAAGGTACCATCACCTAGCAATATAATGTATATCAAAGTCAAACTGTTTTATTGTCACATGTACGTCACAACACCGAGCCATTCTGAATAGTCAAATTCTTGTGACATGGCAGGCGACGTACGTAGGAAATAGGCAAAAACATCTTTGTCCGATAAAGGCAAAAACATCTTTTCGATAAAGCAGCCTATATAACAACAAGTTAGAATAATGGTGATGAAAAAGAATCGTAAGGTTTTGTTGTTGTTGTGTATTATAAACAGTGGAAAGGCATTGTGCTTTCCATGCTTACTGTGTGTTTACTGTACACGGTCCTATTGACCTGATGTTGCTGATACTGTAATTTCCCCCGTGTTGCACCTGTCCGCAGAGCCACCTGGGCAACGTCCTGGTGGACATGAAGCTGATTGACATAAAAGACACCCTACCTGTGGGCTTTATCCCTATCCAGGAAACTGTAGACACACGTAAGTAACAACAATGCACTCATGCCAATCGGATGATCTTTTATACCTGCGGAGACAATGCCTGTTGTCTGCTGTGAAGAATGTACCTACTCCTGATTTGCGTACATTTTGATCTGCGGTCCTTGCATATAGGAAGTAACGCAAGGTCACGTTACACTGAAAACAGTTCTTAGTCGCTCTCATGCCAAAGATCGGCCGCCCATGTTTACGCTATCAATGACATGCTTTACACCCAACCTCCCCCAAACTAACTTATCTGCTGTGGACGCCCAGTCTTTACCTTGTCAATTCTGCTACCAACTATGGTACATTTACACAATGAACAACAAAACGCATTTTGCAACAGAGTGATTTTCATTTAATTGATTTTATTTTCATCATTATTATCCTCGTCCCCATCAGCTTCCTCCCCACAGCAACTGGCCGGCAACAAGACCCAGGACCCCCACCAACACCCACCCCCTATGGACACTATACTACACGTTATATTAATGTTTAACCCCCCCCCCCCCCCCCCATGGACACTTATTGCGTTAGATTCACGTACATCTTTTCTTTTTGTTAAATTGCAGCTTTTTTCACGTATTTTTTTAAAATATATTTAGTATATATATATATATATATATCTTTTTTAGAATTCTTTGAAAAAACATAGAATTTCTATACTATTATTCTCTGTTTAATGTTCAATGTTGTGCACCAATTTCGCAATAGCATACTCCTTGTTTGTAAAAACTCTGGCCAATAATGCTCATTCTGGTGGTGTGTGTTCCACAGAGGACCAGGCCTTTCGGAAGCGGCGGCTCTGTATCAAGTTCATCCCGCGGGACTCCACGGAGGCAGCCATCTGTGACATCCGCATCCTGGGCCGCTCCAGGCAGGCGCCACCACAGTACACCTTCATAGGGTGAGAGTGGAGCCTCAGTGGCTTGTTTCAGTGGTGCTGTGGTGCTGTTGTCCAAATGTTGTTTTGGATTTTCATTTGTAAATGAATTGTTTTCGAAAAAAACACATTTAACTCACTATAACAGATAATCTTAATGACCGCTGAACTATCAATGCCCACCAAGGGACTGGTAAACACGTGTATAGTACATCGGTCAGTGCTTCTGCAACTGTCAATGTTTGTCTGTACTTGTCCCTTACAAATAAATATATTAATAATATACTGTATGGCATTTAAATGTCCAAGTATATAGTGTGTATTGATGGGGTAGCTAAATGTTTAAATTCATCCAACGAATATCTGCAGAAATATAAATCACCACCACCACCTGACAATAACATAACACCTGGGTCTGTCAGCATTGCATTGCTCTAGGATGCTTTAGGTGTTAAATATTGAGTCTGATAAATATTTGAACATCCTCCTAAGTGTATCAGATAGGGACTTCCTTTTCGTTCCTTTTCATTCAGAAAAAAACAATCGGCTACATTGAGTAGGGGTGTGGAAATTTCTCGATTCTAAGATGCATCGCGATGCGGACATGTACGATTCTGCATCGATGCAGTGACAGAACATAATCGATTATAGCCTACTAACGTTGATGTAAAAAAAAAAAAAAGCGGCTGGCAGCGGCTATTTTCAATGCAAACCCTATGAAGTTCAGCGCTTTTGGTCGCTCTGCTCCCAGTGCTCTGAGGAGCGTCGCGCTCATCAATGTCACGTCTCTCTTGTCAGCCAATCAAAATTGAGGAGGGGGCGGGACATATCAACATTGTCAACAAAGGCGGAGGAGAACCTTATACAGGCTGTCATGGACAACCCAGTTGTACTACACACACAAATCTTTTCGAAGGCACCACTCATGTGGAGAGCTGCTGCCAATGCCAGGACGCGATGTCTCTCCATTGTTTCAAATTAATTTATAATCAAAATAGACGGGATACGCTAGTGCAGGCCTGGCCAACCCGCGGCTCTTTGTCTGGTTTCATGGCTCTTACGTTCATATTGAATTTTGTGGTTTTTTTATGGCTGTCAAAGTTAACGCGTTATCACAGATGTTGCGCCAAGGATGCGCAATGACACTACCGTGAGGCGCGCGACGGGCTCCGAGTCAGCGTCTCTGGGGGGGGGGGCGGGTCCGTTAATTCGCGGTTCTGATGGAGGGGGGTGGTTAACTAGATACCCCCGAATTAACTAGATAAGACTATGAAAATGTTATTGCCCTGGCAGTGGTGTGTGTGAGAGGAAGAGATGGGGAGATGTTCATGTGTGTATGATGTGGCTCTTTGCAGTAACACAGTAAAAAAAGCGCTAGAAGAAACACGTGAGAAGCGCTCTGAAAAAGAGGTTGTGGTTATTGAGCTGCATCGAGATGCATCAAGATGCATCGTAGAATCGAATCGAATCGAATCGTGGACAGCTGAATCGTAATCGAATCGAATCGTGAGGCCAGTGAAGATTCACAGCTCTAACATTGAGGCTACACATACAGTTGTGGTCAAAAGTTTACATACAGTGTAAAGAACATGTATGTCATGGCAGTCCAGAGTTTCCAATAATTTCTACAACTCTTATTTTTCTGTGATAGAGTGATTGGAGCACATACTTCTTTGTCACAAAAAACATTCATGAAGTTTGGTTCTTTTATGAATTTATTATGGGTCTATTGAAAATGTGACCAAATCCGCTGGGTCAAAAATATACATACAGCAATGCTAATATTGGTTACGTGTCCCTTGGCCATTTTTCACCTCAATTAGGCGCTTTTGGTAGCCATCCACAAGCTTCTGGTTGAATCTTTGACCACTCCTCTTGACAGAATCGGTGCAGTTCAGCTACATTTGTTGGCTTTCTGACATGGACTTGTTTCTTCAGCACTGTCCACATGTTCTCAATGGGGTTTAAGTCAGGACTTTGGGAAGGCCATTCTAAAACCTTAATTCTAGCCTGATTTAGCCATTCCTTTACCACTTTTGATGTGTGTTTGGGGTCATTGTCCTGTTGGAACACCCAACTGTGCCCAAGACCAAACCTTCTGGCTGATGATTTTAGGTTCTCCTGAAGAATTTGGAGGTAATCCTCCTCCTTCATTATTCCATTTACTTTCTGTAAAGCACCAGTTCCATTGGCAGCAAAACAGGCCCAGAGCATAATACTACCACCACCATGCTTGACGGTAGGCATGGTGTTCTTGGGGTTAAAGGCCTCACCTTCTCTCCTCCAAACATATTTCTGGTCATTGTGGCCAAAGAGCTCCAGTCGGGCCTTAAGGTGCCGCTTCTGGAGCAAGGGCTTCCTTCTTGCACGGCAGCCTCTCAGCCCATGAAGATGTAAAACACGCTTGACTGTGGACACTGACACCTGTGTTCCAGCAGCTTCTAATTCATTGCAGACCTGCTTTTTGGTGGTTCTCGGTTGACTCTTGACCATCCTGACCAATTTTCTCTCAGCAGCAGGTGATCGCTTGCGTTTTCTTCCTGATCGTGGCAGTGACACAACTGTTCCATGCACTTTATACTTACGAACAATTGTTTGCACAGTTGATCTCGTGACCTGTAGCTGCTTTTGCTTTCCTGACTTGTTCAAGTCAATTATCGCTTTTTCAGATCCGTGCTGAGCTCCTTTGACTTTCCCATTGTAGTGTTTGTGTCTGAGTCTAATGATCGTATCAAATGAGTCATATTTAAATGGACTCAGAGAAGTCACCAGCTGTAGTCAATCATAATCACTCAAAAGAAGTTAAGAGGCCACAAAGATAATTTGATTGACACAACTTTCTACATCAACTAAATTGATCATTCATGTTGCTGTATGTATATTTTTGACCCAGCAGATTTGGTCACATTTTCAGTAGACCCATAATAAATTCATAAAAGAACCAAACTTCATGAATGTTTTTTGTGACAAAGAAGTATGTGCTCCAATCACTCTATCACAGAAAAATAAGAGTTGTAGAAATGATTGGAAACTCTGGATTACCATGACATACATGTTCTTTACAAGTGTATGTAAACTTTTGACCACAACTGTATCCACTGCTCGAACATCTTGTGGGTTTGTCGTAAAAAGGAAAAAGTCAAGTTTCAAAGTGGGTTGAGTTTACAGCATTTTCCGAGGGAAGAGTCGCTCTCCTCAGAAGTGGTTTCTGGCGGCTCATTTACGAGACTCTTGTTGTCGTCTTGTTGTTGTTTTGAACCAGAGAGCTGAACAACATGGGGATCTGGTACCGCATGGGCAACGTCCCGCGAACCATGGACTCCTCGCAGACGGCGCTCGCCAACAACACCCAGAACACCAACTCCACCACCACCAGCAACAACAGCACCGCCACCACAGCCTCCACCTCCACCCCGGCTGCTCCAATGCTCAAGTATGATTGGCTGTCTGTGATGTGTTTCCTTAATACACTGAAGTGCACATCTTAATGTGTTTCTTTTTTTCTTCTTCTTCATACATTTTTTTGCCATTGTTCCATCTGCGGTGCTGATTGGCTAATTGTCGACCCCCCTACGGCTCTCATTGGACGATTGCTTTTTCAACCGAGAAATCGCCGTTTCATGTCACAATGCCAGACCAGAGTCGGTCCACTTGCTGGAGTGGGCGGAGTCAAAGGCCTTGACTCAGGCTAGTGATTAAGGGCTGTACTACGAGTAATATATTGACTTAACGTGGGCCTGCGGAAGAGGGAAATCGGCCATGTTTTGACGGTGTAAATTGAATGAACAGTTTTGAAGTGGCAGAAGAACAACTGAAACCAGCGACACACAATATCTCCGAAGCACAGTGCGTTATTTGGGAGAGAGAGAGAGAGAGGGAGAGAGAGACACTCGATGCTGTTGTAGAGTGAGAGACACTGTTGTTGTTGGAGAGACAGGGCAGGTGGATGGGCCCTCTCCCTCCAGTTAAGAGTGTGTGTGTGTGTGTGTGTGTGTGTGTGTGTGTGTGTGTGTGTGTGTGTGTGTGTGTGTGTGTGTGTGTTGTGTGTGTGTGTGTGTGTGTGTGTGTGTGTGTGTGTGTGTGTGTGTGTGTGTGTGTGCGTGTGCGTTTTCGTGTGTTCATGCTCTGGCCCCCAGGGGTGCTCGGGTCACAGGGTGGACCCGGTGAACAACACACAGGGATATCTTTGGGAAAGTGATACAGGAATCTGAGCCTCTGAGGCCCCTGGGGGCCCCTGGAGAGTGAAGGCTGTGGTGCAGCCTTCACTCTCCCGTGTACGGTGAGGTGCTGTGAGTGATGACAATAATCAGTGAGGATGTAGCGGAGAACGGTGGTTCATACACTGCCATGTGCTCTCCATGGGAATTTCAGAATGCAACTGTTACGCAACTGTTACCCAATTGGGAGGGCGGGCGTCTGAACTGACTGGTTAGAGAGACGTGTGGAGCAAGGATTCTCTGTGCATTGTCCCTTCTTAAATAAGTAAACAAACAAATATGTAAACGCGTAATCAACTATCGTCATTACTGCGGTATGACAAAATTCTTATTGTGGGGAGAAGTTATCGCAATAAATGATAAACAATACAACATGGCACAGCCCTAATTGATACGACTCTGTTACAAGTGTTACATGACTATTACTCAGTGGATGATCTGTGATCCAAATGTGAGACGGCAAGATTTGCCTGCATTTTGTGTGTGTGTGTGTGCGTGATTGGTGGCTGGTTTAAGCAGCCTCATCTGGCCCGAGTTAAGAGCCTGGGATTCGGGTGAGGAGGCTGCCCGCCTGTGATGACTCATTGATTAGCCAATGCACACAGGTTAAACCAGCCATCACCACAAACATACGCACACACACACAGTGAGCTTTGACATGTCAGTACCTTGCACCTGCTCCGTCCTACAAAAACAACGCTGCAATAAACCGGTTTTCTCAACAACCTCTCGTGTCCTTGGATTGGAGGAGCCCAGAAGGAAGCCACTTCATGTGGCATGCAGCAGCAAGCGCAATTGCTACAGTAATTTATATATATATATATATATATATATATATATATTAGGGGTGGCACGGTTCATGAAAAAAACTGAAAACCGTTCGGTTGGCTTGTCTCGGTTCGACGGTTCATTGCATGCGCAGCCTCGTGACCGTATGTGACCTCAGACAGTGTGTTTCCCTTTCACGCGAAAGAAAGATGTGTGGAGTAGGGGTTGCACGACTTCTCATTTTTTCAAGTCGACTTTTCTATCAATAAAGTCGACGTAACGACGCGTCGTTGATGACGTCATCACATACGCACGCAAAAAACCAGAGACAGAACTAGCAACTTGTATTGAGAAGAGCTCTGTGTACAT
>PIJE02001338.1:103295-143580 GCA_002895965.2 Coryphaenoides rupestris
TTTTGGAGAATATTTATATTACTTCGCGTTCTGATGGGGGGGGGATGGATATTGCTGGATATTGGTGGGGACATGTCCCCAGCGTCCCCACAATTTTTTTTTAATGGCATGCGATCTACCGGGCGTGGAGGGGGGGGGAGGGGAGGGGGGAGTGGGGGAGAGGGGGGAGGGGCGGGGCGGGGGGGAGGGGGGGGAGGGGGGGGGGGGGGGGAGAGGGGGGGGGAGGGGGGGGGGGGGGGGGGAGGGAGGGGGGGGGGGGGGGGAGGGGAGGGGGGAGGGGGGGAGGAGATTTTTAATGGCATGCGATCTACCCGGACTTCCTTTGCGATCGACCGGTCGATCGCGATCGACGTATTGGGCACCCCTTTCCCCCCCACCGGCCACCGCATTTGCTGGAGTGTTAAAGATTAAAAGAAAAAATAACAACAAGAACCGTATATATATATATATATATATATAATGTTTTATATATATATTTCTTAGGCATATATCCATGACACTCCCCGCCTGCTTCCGAGGCAAGAGCAGCACGCGGCCCGACTACGAGCACCAGAACTCCAACCTCTACGCCATCTCCGGTCAGTTACCATCACCGTGGAAATCGTTTCACAATCGCAGCCTCTCTGTGGATAACACAATGAGTCCATCGCACGTCAGGGTTCTCTTTCCTGATGAACGCCACGAGTCCTTTATGCCGGCCTGTCATTGCTGCTGCTGCATCTGTACACACGCTGGTACATGATTTCCAGGTTATTCCGTTGTCCAAAAAGAAAGCATTAACAACGTTAAAAATGTCCTGGCCAGTTGTATTCCCCTCAAGGCGTTTACACAAGATAATGTGTTCTTCAATGTCATCAGTGTCAACATATCTGGCAAAGGCAACGAGCTGTGCGTGCCCACTGATGTCGGTTGACTCATCCAGTTGCAATGAAAAGTCACCAGCCCTCAACTTCTCCACAACTTGCGCCACGATATCGGTCCCCATCTTGTCAACTCTCCGTGACACCGTGTCATTTGACATAGGTACAGTCTTGACTGTCGCTGCAGCTGCTTTGCTTATCATGGTCTCGTTTAGAATAACTGCTGCTGGGGCAATTATTTCTTCAGCGAGGCTAAATGGTTTCTTGGCTTTTGCCAAAAGTAACGCCACTTTATATGACGCTTCAAGTGCTTTTGTTGATACGGTGGCAGCCTTTTGCAGTTTCTCCTGTGAAGATTTGAATCCACCAAGTTCCCTCTTAAAAAACGACAATGGCTTTCCGACATGTTTTTTATGTTTAGTGCTGAGATGGCGATTTAGATGGGATGGCTTCATTGCGCTGTTAGCCAACAGCTCGCCGCATAAAAAACACTGAGCTGACGGGGGGTCGGTTTCGTGACTCAAGGTGAACCCCATTCCAATGTACTCCTCACGAAACTGTCGGGTCTTCTGTAATTCATTTTTCTTTTTCTTTTTAGCTGGGTGTTCTGTATCATTAGCTGGCGGCCCGCGTTTAACGAGCCACCTATCCATCTTTCTTTACCAACTTTGTTGCTGCTACCTGAGTTGTTGATAACCTCGCGCCACCCGTGGAGGCTCTTGGGGAGACGATGATCACATGACAAACAGGAAATAAACATGAAATAAAACTGACGCACACAGACACGACAGACATTTGCACAGTCATTATATTTATTGGTTCTTGTTAACTTTTTAAATCTTAAATATATATTTTAAAATCCCAATAATATTATCATGATTTTTACTTATATTTTTCTTTTTGGGGGAACTTTCTGGCGTACCCCCTGCAGTACCTCCACGTACCCCTAGGGGTACGCGTACCCCCATTTGAGAAACACTGCTGTATACTACTGCATATCCCACAATGCAATTGTGTCTATGCCAGCCATTCCCAACCTACTAGTGGTTTCATGAGGATGCTGCAGGTGGCACAAACTCAGTCGGTGTCACGACAGAACAAATGCGAAGAGTTACAATTGAGGTCAAGGAGGAATAACATCAGGCTTGTGGGAATGCTGGAGAGCCAAGGTTGCTCCACCGACCAACCATGCGTCATTGTGGCTCGCCTGCACTGCTTCCAAGATTGTGCCAACATCCTTGCCTTGCCAGAGAGAAGCAGCAGATCAAAGTGTACAGGATGAGCATTTCTGTCTCTCCAGACTACACTGCGCGAGTGGCCAAAGCCCGAGCGGCATACAACGGGGTTAGACAACAGCTTCGGGAGCTGGAGGGGTCCGATATGGTATCCTCTACCCGGTCCACGTCCAACTCACGCACAACAACACCTTTTATTAACCTAGCATGTGTGTGTGCGCAATGTGAAGTGTACTTATATGTGCGTGCTGTGTATGTGTTTTGTTTTGGGGTTTTTTATTTATGTGTTCATTTCATCACTATTTAAGTGCCAATACTGTTTCATGAGCCAAGTTCTAGGGACCTTATTGGACAGCTAATACATACTTATGTTGGGATTAAGCCTTAAGGTAGGAGAGGTTAGAGCGACCTGGGAGTTCAGGACAGGTCAGCTCAGGGAACCAAGGCCAAGATATTTTTGTTTGTATTGTTTTCTTTTTTGCCACTCTTTTCGACATTTTCTATCATGATAGGAACCTATATTTTACCTACAAGGGTTTTCACGCACCTAAAGTCACTGGGTCCAGCCATCATGTATCTTCAGGAGACCCATCTCCGAAACAGTGAGCACACCAAGCTAAAGACAGACTCACGAATTGACTTTACCACAGGGCCATTTCCTTTGTAACTGACTGCCAATACCATAGCAGTGATCTCCGACCACTGCCCTGTCCAATTAGATTTGTCATTTCCAAACAGTCCCACACATCAGCGCTCTTGGCCACTTGACCCACTATTACTAACACATAACTCATTCAAAAAGCTCATCTCTGGTCAAGTCGACTTCTACTTGGAGGTCAATGGTACCCCTGGAATGTCATATACTAAGATATGGGGATCACTCAAAGCCTACCTCAGGGGACAGATCATTTCATATGCAGCTCACAGGAAAAGCGAACGAACCAAGCGCTTGGTGAACTAACCCCCCTCCCCTAGACTGTGGATCCTACCGTCCTATCAGCCACAATCCTCACTAAGGTGTTGTCACACCGCCTTGAATCAGTCATACCTAACATCATCAGTCCTGACCAAACTGGTTTCATACCAGGGAGGCAGTCATTCTATAATATGCGACGGTTATCTTCGGTACTGGATAGATTCAGGTTTGGTCCGTCTTTCACTTCATGTATCAAAATATTGTATGCCTCCCCAACAGCTTCAGTGCGCACAAACCAATTATTTTATACTGCACAGAGGGACTCGGCAGGGATGCTGCCTATCACCGTTTTTATTCGACCTAGCCATTGAACCACTTGCCATACCACCTCTTTCTGCATAAGTCATGGTCTCATTCAATTCAAAGTCGTACATCGGTTGCACTATTCAAATGTGAAATTGGCCAACATATTGGCACCAACCCTGAGTCATCACAGTCCAGCTACATTAGGTCATATGTTCTGGTCGTGCACTTCACTAGATAACTTCTGGGCGAGGATTTTCAACACAATCTCCTACATTTGTGGTGGGACGGTGGATCTTAATCCCATTATTGCTGTTTTTGGGGTGTCTCCATCAGAAGGGCAACTTACTGTTCTGCAGGCAAACCCTACAGCATTTCTAACGCTGCTGGCCCGGAGGCTGATTCTTCTGCAGTGGAAGTCAGTGAAACCTCCCCCATTTAACCAATGGGTTAAGGAAGTTCCCCATTAGAGTTTCATTAGAGAAGTTGAGATATACTCGAAAGAACTCCAGCGATAGGTATATTAAAACCAGGGTCCCCTTTATGGAATTTGTCGAAAGCATAACCTTCACTTGATATCGTTTTCTTTTACACAATTCCATACTCATGAGTCAGTTGAATTCATTGATACATAATGCGGTGCAATGTTCCTAATCTAAACACTGCTTAACAATGTACGTGTCAGGAATTTTTTTCTTCCTACTGTGGCCTGGGGGTGGGGTGGTGGTTGTTCTATGCTGCCAATGTTTGTTTTGATTTTCTATCTATAAATCTACAAGTGTAAAAAAAAAAAAAAGGTTGGTGTAATGCCTTTGTCTATCCACTAGAGGCTCCCATTGAGGGTCATTCTGTTCAGCAGTCTGCTCTCACTGCTATCCCGATCGGTGTGTTGTGATGTCACAGTGCAGCCCTGTCCAAGTGCTAACGTGTGTGTGTGTGTGTGTGTGTGTGTGTGTGTGTGTGTGTGTGTGTGTGTGTGTGTGTGTGTGTGTGTGTGTGTGTGTGTGTGTGTGTGTGTGTGTGTGTGTGTGTGTGTGTGTGTGTGTGTGTGTGTGTGTGTGTGTGTGTTCAGTATGACTACAGCTTCCGCACGGAACACAGCGCAGCGGCTCGCCTCCCGCCCAGCCCCACGCGGACCTCGCTGAGCTCTGAGGCCTGAGGAACCCCACCCATATCACCTCCATCCCTCCACCCACACAACTGTCCAGAGCTACTGACTAAACACACACATGCACACACTGTGTTATACATTACATTTTGCGTACACACCTACCTAAAAAATATCAGAAAAGGGAACCTGCGTCCTCACCTAGAGCTGGGTCAATGTTAGTAAGTTCTACGGTGGTACACAGAAGGAGAGGAGAAGAAGGTTTTCTGTCTGTTTCATGTCGTTTTTATTTTCAATGGGGCCGTCTTGCGACTACCGCTATCCGCACCATCGAGGAGGACGTCGACTTTCAGGTTTTATAACTGACACGTCGCGGGAGAATTTGTTTGTTTTCTGCAGGAACCGTCATGAGTTTTAAAATGTTTGAATTTAATTTCTTTTGTTCTTTTATTTTCATGTTTTGTGTGAGACTTTGAAAGAATGCCTTCTTGCCTTCTCTTCGGCCTGGAGCGTGGTGGAATATTGTGAGAGCAACGATCGTTCATTTTTCCCTCCAAACCCACCTGCTGGTCTTCACCCAGTACTCCCAGTGGCACCCCACTGGACGGGTGCTGTGAGGGAAGAATCTGGGCATTCAGTTTTGGTTTTTTTACTGAGCTTGGAATAATTGTTGATATTGTACTATTTGTGTGTGTGTGTGTGTGTGTGTGTGTGTGTGTGTGTGTGTGTGTGTGTGTGTGTGTGTGTGTGTGTGTGTGTGTGTGTGTGTGTGTGTGTGTGTGAGACCTGTGAACAATGTCCCTCTATGTGTTGGCTCTTTGGATCAGAGCGCCAGAACCACTAGTACTGTATACATTAGCTAAGCCCTTCATGTTGGACTCCACCAAATACCACTACTCGGCATTTATCTCCTCCAATATATAGTCATGTTGTTTCTGGCATTTTAACCGGTTTCACTGCACTTTGTGCTCAGTGTGTTTTTGATGTATGTTTTTGTTTAGTTTTTTTACGTCAAACGATGTTACACATTATTTAAGAAGTCGTTTATTGGTTTGTTTTCATATTAGCAACCGTTTTCTTTCAGAAGCGAGCTATCATTTTCTAACTGAGCCCTCGTTTCCACATGTAAAACCTCTCTGTAAATACCACAGTTGGCATGAGTTGTATCAAATGTTTCACTTAATTGAATACTAAAAGCTTTTATGGTTCGGAACAAATACATTTTAGAATATAATGCAACTAACTCTTTGTTCTCATCAAATGCTTTTTTTAAAGTTATCAACCATACACAAAGCATTTAGAAAGATAGTTTAATATCTTTTGATTATTCAACCCCTTTTAATTAGGATGTCATTTTAGCATGAAATTAATTTAACAACTAATCTCAACGTTATAACGCAGAAATCAGTAAAACGATCAAGGACTTTCGAGCCACACTGCCTCGTAGGATTTATCCACTATTTTCTTTTTATATTTTTTTAAAAGTCGAATTGGTTAACGTTTTCCATTTCCCTTGACAAGTGTGTCAGACCTCTCAGTATTGTGTACATTTGGTCCCGCGTTAGTCGACCGATGATGAACTCAATAAACCAACGTGTAATCGAACGTGTGTTTGTTTCTCCTGCCGCAGGGTGTCGCTGTCGAGTCATGACGCAATCGATGGCCTCCACTCTGCGTCCGAGAAATGAACCATTTAACACGACGCCTCCTCACTAGCGTCTCTTATTCTTGAATGACGTTCGAGACGTTTCCGTCCTATTTTTTTTGTCTCGGGTCAATGACGTGGTGTGTGTTTCCGAAGCATACAGATTATGCAATGAGTTTATTGATTTCATGTAAAAAAGACATTAAAACATTGAATTAAAGCACTGTTTGTAATCGTTTGTACTGCGCCTTGTAAACGACAGTGTGTCAACAGCAGAACACTAGATGTTGTCTTCAAAGTGGTCGTGACTGTGTGGCTGGGGGTCAACACACTGAACACACGATGAACCAACTTACAGATTGTTGGATCCGTTTTTTATGACATGCAAAAATTTGCCACCAGTAGTAACGTAGGCCTATATATATAATATACTGTATATACAGATTTCCTCTTAATTCAGATTCATGCTTTTATTTAATTCATATTTGTCTTTGATTATTGTTAATTACATAATTATGATGTGTGTGTGTGTTTGGTGGCTGGTTTAGCCTCACCTGGCCCATGTTAATGTCTGGGGTCGGGCGAGGCTGCACACCTGTTATACATTGACCAATGCACACACACACACACAAGAGCATGTGTGGTGATGGCTGGTTAGGGAGGATTATATTTTTCTATATATATATTTGAGAATTACATTTCAAAACGCAAAATATTCCCTATGTTCCTTAATTTGTTGATTGATTGTTTGACTCAGGCCAGGTCTGTTTCAAGTCACAATCTTTCTTTTTACTTTACAAAACAGTTTGTTGAACAGCAGTTCCCTTGTTCCCGCCACAAGACACACTTCTTTAAAGACGTCATGGGTTTTTTCCACATTGAAAAAAGCCTGCTTAGATCTCCCACACATCTAACAAATATGTTCACGTTTGCAGCATGTGTCACCAGAGAACAGGCTTCTTCCAATTCAATTAATTGTAAATCATTCAATGTTTCGGTTTACAAGGAAACAGTCTGGCTTCATGTGGTCGCCACACTTCTGTCGCTGTGTCGGCGGTGAGGAAAGTGTAGAAAACCACTGGAGATCAGAGGGGCCATCCCAGTTGCCTCTTTGCTGTTTACTGTCGTAAAGAAGGTGACTGTGGGTTGCTTCTGGTCTTGCGGTGGAATATAAGGCAGGATCTGGAGAAACAAAGGATTTGTTTCCAAGAAACTCTGGATCTCCCGCCCACAGGGGGCAGTATAGCGCCGCTGCGGGTGTAGGGGTTGAGAAGAGGACATACTAAAACTATGTCATAATAACACAGCATACACGACTCCATATGTCAACCATGTACTTGCCATCGGGCATACCAGGACAAATCCCGATGGGCCGCCATGTCAGTGGGCCAGTGGACCGTCCAAAAAGATGTGTAACGTTTTAAGCAGCCCTGTGTGCGTCTTTTGCGGCCCTCTCTGTGCTGCTGTCATTCCTGATGCGCTGCACATGCTGCGTGTTCTGGGTGCACACAGCACACGCAGCGCATCACCCAACCGACACACACCCAACTGACACACACTTAACAGTGACAACCGACACACCCAACCGACACACACCCAACTGACACACACACACCCAACTGACACACACTTAACAGTGACAACCGACACACCCAACCGACACACACTTAACAGTGACAACCGACACACACTTAACAGTGACAACCGACACACCCAACCGACACACACTTAACAGTGACAACCGACACACCCAACCGACACACACCCAACTGACACACACACACCCAACTGACACACCCAACCAACATACACCCCCAACCGTCACACACCCCCAACAGACACACCCCCAACCGACACACATCCAACCGACACACACCCAACTTACACACACACACCCAACTGACACACACCCAACCGACATACACTCACAACCGACACACAAGCCCAACTGACACACACACTCAACCGACACACACCCAATTGATACACACCCAACCGACACACACACCCAACCAACACACACACACCCAACCAACACACACACCCAACCGACACACATCCCCAACTGACACACATACCAAACCAACACACACACCCAACCAACAAACACACTGAACCGACACACACCCAACCAACACACACCAACACACACACACCCAACCGACACACACACCCAACCAACACACACACACCCAACCAACACACACACCCAACTGACACACATACCAAACCAACACACACACCCAACCAACAAACACACGCAACCGACACACACCCAACCAACACACACCCAACCAACACACACCAACACACACACCCAACCGACACACACACCCAAACGACACACACCCCCAAACGTTACACACACCCAACTGACACACACCTCCAACCATTACACAGACCCAACCACACACACACACCCAGCAGACACATAATGATCAATCAATCCATTTTATTTAAAGTGCAGAATCACCATGCAGCACGGTCCCAGTACACTTCACAAATACAAAAGATACATGGGACAGACAGACAGCAAGCAAGTAAGAGACGAGTACAAATAAAATGATAGAAAAGAGAACAATCTATTTAAAGCAACATTGAAGGGATATACAGATGTTGTTGATGAGCATTGATGATGAATGCTTAAAGATGTGAATTTATAAACAAAGTGACGTTTATAATTGATTAAACCTGTTGCACAAAGCCACAAATATGTTGTATTTGGCTCTGAACAATTAGCTCTATTTTGACTTTTAATTTTAAACACATTGTGTACTTTCTTATCCATGCCTCTCACTTGGGGGGAGGCGGGACCACTCCCCCACCCCACCCCCACACCCACCCATCCCCCAATTAACACACGATCACTAGTTGTGACGTAGGAAGGGGCTGTGAGTGTGTTAAGATGTTCTAAAGAGCTGCACGCACCGAAGCTCTTCTCATTTGAACACATTTCAGCCATCGGACTCGTGGACATGATGGAGCACAATCTGGACATGGTGGAGCACACGTTTTAGTGTTACTGGACCCCTTAACTTGTTTTTTAAGTGACATTTACCCGCGGGAGCCTTTGGTGGACTGTAGTATTTAGATGTTTTTATGTAGAAAAAAAACCCCGACTCAGCACTTTTTGTTCAATATAGGCTTTACCGTGCCAGCGACCGTGCCACTTTCGAATGACCCACGCATTTTACACGGTGGAAAAATAGAAATTGACTTTAGTAATTGACCTTTTGTTGTCCCATTGGGATACAGGTCGATGTTATAATAGTTAGGGTGGCCACCGTGTGCATCAGTTACATCCTATAGGGACCGTCCGCTGTCAGCATGGACAGTGCAGAAGGACTGCTGGAGATGCGGAGCGATTGTTTAAGAACCGAAGCGATGACCGTCAACGTTAAGATCGGTGAGGGGAATAAAACACACACACACACACACCACACACGCACACGCACACACACACACAACACAACACACAGACACACACGAGCCTCTGCTATTTGTAATAAATTAATAACGCCTATAATAACTCTAGAAGGGTTAAAATAATTAAAACTGCCCAAATAGTTCTTTCAAATCATTTTGAATAGACATGATCATGTCCTTTAGAGAATTGATAATTAGTGGCATTACAAATTGCACAAATGCACAAATGTACAAATGCACAAATAATTATAATAATGATAATTTAAAAAATATTATTAATAATAATAATAATAATAATAATAGGGACTAATCTGAATACTTTATTTAAATCACTCGCATTATTCGGATATGTCATTATTAGATATATTGTTATTGTTATTAATATCTAATATAAGTCATTGTGTTATTATTAATATATGTTATTGTTATTGGTTGTTGTTATTTGTTATTCTTCTTCTCTTCTTCTCTTCTTCTTCTTCTTCTTCCTTCTGTCTTTCTTCTTCTTCTTCTTCCTTCTTCTATATTATTATTATAATAATGAGTTAAGAATAATGAATAAATAATGATGTATGCATTGATGTTATTGTGGGTGATTGGGTGATTCTAAAGTGTTTTCCGTCTAGAGAGTAAGACTCGTGCGCTGGCCTGCTGCGCGGGCTGCCGGCGGAGCATCTCGGAGCGCTTCCTGATGCGCGTGAACGGCTGCTCGTGGCACGAGCAGTGCGTGCGGTGCGCCGCGTGCCGCCAGCCGCTCCGCAACACGTGTTACTGCAGGGACACGAAGCTCTACTGCAAGGTGCATTACCAACAGTAAGAGCATTCATAATCATAACCATAATCATAATCATAATCATTATCGCATATTCCCTATTCCTATCCCTCCCTTCATTATGGTTCTTAAAGATGAATGTGGACACCCTTAGAGGCAGTTTAATTTAATAGGCTACCTTTTGACTCACGGATTTGTATCTTATTATATAAAATATATAATAGTAAATTGTTTTATTATGACCTGATTATGAATGAAAATGTACTGTATAAACATTCAGGAAAGCAGACCTTATCTAGCTATGCACACATTTGGGAAAATAATCTAGCCTATATTTTCTCAATGTGTAGGCCTATTTGATGTGTTATACGTTGAGGAGGCCTAAATGTAAATTACCAATAACAGATAATAATCTAATATATCGTTTAATCGGCCTATATTGTGTTTTGCTTTAGATGCCGTTATTTCGCAGCTTATTCATGTATGAGAGCTTCCAACGAGTCCGTCGCAATTAATTCAGCAATTAATAGGTGTTTAAAGCACGGCATCAGCAATACACCTATATCATTTAGTCTTAATTCAAGATGAGAAACAACAATTCTTGTTCGGCACATTTGGAGGGAGGAGGACAATTGTTTAGTCTCTCTCTCTCTCTCTCTCACACACACACACGCACACGCACACGCACACACACACACACACACACACACACACACACACACACACACACACACACACACACACACACACACACACACATATTATTTACTGCGGACTGTGAGGTCTGTGAAGTGGTGATGGCTGAATGACGTGTGGGAGCCAATTTTGCACTAAAATGTTTCACACTGAACGGATTTTCCGTTTAAGCTACTCAAAAGCTTCTTAAGATCGTTTTTAAGCTGCCAAGCTTTTGTAAGAAGACGTAAGAGGGCTCATTACACCAATATATAATACACAGTACATTTATCTATTCATCGGCCCATCTCTTCTGTCGTTTTATAGTGTATTTCGTTGCATTTCCATCATGTTTGTTTGACAATGCCTATTTGATGTTGCTGTTGCAAAGCACTTTGTAGAAGTATTTTATATTATGTATTAATTACGTATTAATTATTAATGAACTGATATGTTCAGCCAATGTCTACATTTCCATTTCCATTCCCATTTACATTTTAGAGCATTTGGCACTTTTTGTCCAAAGCCACATGCAATAAGTAAATTTGTCCAAAGACAAACAACAAACAAAGAAAACACAATATATCACAAACAGTGCAGTAAGATTTAAATAGAACAAGTTTCAAGCACTCTATAGGTTAACCCATGACTGGTAAACAGACAGAGAGCTAGGATAAGATGCTACACCAATGCTAATTATTATTTTAAGTGCCGGGACCCTACAAATCATACAAGAACATTACAAAATGCTTACACAAATGTGTTGCCTGGCTAAACAACATATTTTTAAACTTAATCTCTGTTCTGCTTGTCATCCCCACATCATGTCTGCCCATGTCGGCCAGGAGGGATCCCTCTTCTGTCTCCCTTCTCTTCTTTTTTGAGTTTGTCCTGGTGGTGTAATAGGGGCCCCTTTAATACTTCAAAATATGTACAGCAAAATATATATTACTTTGCAGGCTTCATTCAGATCGCAGGTTAATGTGCAGAATAACAGCACAGCATTCTTCATCAGAACACAGTGCAGTCTTTACATGCATCCCTGGCTGCACCAGCAGAATTCAAGTGACACAGAGTGTGTCATTTCACTTATTGACTAAGCATGCGGGAAATGAGGCGATCCAGACGGATAGTGTGAGGAAGACGGTTGAGCAAACTTCATAACAGGAACCCCTGAGGAACTGGGGCCCATGCCAGTCAACGTCACTTTTTCTGGTTGGATAGAAGGTGCGAGGCTCAGGCATTATGACTGGACGTGTGTTGGTTCCTTTATCCTTTATACCGACTTGCAATGTTTTCTTACTCAAATCCCCTGCTGTTCATCCAAAACACACCCACTTTGTAGTTGTCATTACAAGAAAGATGTAGGCTGACCTCACAATGTTCATATTGCACTTTTAAATTTTAACGACCATTTTATTAGAAATGTCCTACCAGTAGTGTCCATAGTATACACACCCCCCCCACCCACCTCTCCCCTCCCCTCCCCCCAAACAGACTTCTCCAATCACTGATCACTAGTGTCGTAAACTGTCATAAACATGGACGCCATGGACGCCACAAATAGTGACCCAGTGCGCTACTGCGATACTGTCCACCACACGACAGTTTGATGACGTCACTCCATGACCGCCGCGGTTCTGCCGTGACGTCACCCGAGTGAGTTGACGAGTTTCATGTTCCACGTTAAAAGCGAACAGGGAATTATGAATGATGAATTATGAAAGGTCCGATTTTCATATCACGATCGTCATTTCATAATCATTTTTACGTATAGTTTACAGAGACCTTTTTTTTTTACAGCTATGAAAACAATTAAATGAATTGAAATTGTACTCATAACGACAATTCTCTATTCTAGAATGTATTCACATGTAATTGTTTTCCTATTTCAAATGTCTTGCGTACAACGTATCGTGGTGATTGTACGCCTGGCTCTGCAGCTGTATGTCCTGTAGTCATCATGTATGAATGAATGAAGTGATTGGAGAAAAAAAAAAAGAACTCCGATGAAATTAATGACAAACGTCTGGGGAGTCGTGAATGTATATTTTCTCGGGCTAGCGCCCCGCCGGCCGCCAAGATAAACAGCGCACCTCATGCGAGGCGACGTTAACACACTCGTATACACACACACACACACACACGCACACACACGCGCACACACACACACACACACACACACACACACACACACACACACACACAAGGCGTAGCCGATACTTAATAACTGTGGTTTCTAGAATTGACCTCATACTTCTTACCTTGTAATATTTCACGTCTGACGCCTCTTTAGGAATGTGTCACACGAGATGTCTAAACACATTGTATTTGTAAAATACTTTACAAATATAATGGCCCGAAAAAGAACCATGAATTAATATTTGTCATTGTTGTTTTTGTTATTATTACACAGCAAATATCCAGTAATAATGGGCTTTAGATAACAGGAGAAAATAATGTATTATAATGTATAAACACACGCACACACACGCACACACAAATGCAATGCAAATTATACTGATGTGGCCTATAAATTGTCCATATAAATACATTATATAATAATATTTACACACACACACACACACACACACACACACACACACACACACACAACACAAACACAAACACACACACACACACATTTAGAAGCACACACACACAGACACACACACACACACACACACACACACACACTTTAATACCAATATACCAATGACAGCGTATTTTGGTGCGAGGCTCTTTGTTATTTGTCTGGGGTACAGGCGGTTGTCAAGGGAACCTCACTTTGAGGCTGGCCGGTGTCTCCTTCAGGTCTCCTCACTGTTTCCTTCACTGTGTTTGCTTGACCCCCTGCGTGAAGCTCCTGACTCTACAGAGAGCTCAGGGTAGCTCAGGGTAGCTGTGTTCTGGGTTGTTTGCTAGCAAGTGGAGGGTGTGGCTTCGGCCCGTTGGAGGAGGCTGGAGCTAAATAAAGGAGCTAGGCTACATAAAGGGGAGAGGCCTACATAAAGGAGGTAAGGCCTACATAAAGGGAACGAGGAGCGAGGTGACATTCAGGCCCTGAACTGCGCTACGCCATCTGCGCGTAAGTCATTGTGTGAGCGAGTGAATGAGGGGCATTCATTTCCGAGTGCTTTGTCCACGTGATATTATTATTATATAATACATGCGTTAGAATCAACGAGCTACCTGCTGCATCGAGTCCATACACAGTGACCCAGCAATGAGTCTTCACCTCTTGCACAGAATGCATATAATTATTTATTTTTTTTAAAGAAGAATTGCCTAACACATGATCTGATCCACCCCGATGAGTTCAAATTCGTCCCGTTTCCTCCAACGCAAACCAGGCACCAGTCACGTCATGCAAAACACATCTGGACACCTTGAACCCAAAGGGAAAAAAAATAAATTCTGGCCACTTTTCCCCCGAAGTGGAAGTCTTATTCCGATCTGTCAGTCGTTGGCGGGCCTTCGTTCGCTCTCTTTTCCCGCAAAACGCAGGACGACATCCGTGCATGCTGCGGACTGCGGAGTACAGCGGATGAATCCTGCCAATGCTCCGATATTCTTCCATCTATACATCTCGGCCGTTCATTCACCCCGTGTGGCTGTCCTCGCCTTCTCTGTCAGCGGCCGCTTGGCAGCAGCATTTGTCTTGGGCAGCGTGTCCCCGAACGGCCACTGGCGCCTACAGCTTGCCAGCCTCTCTCAACACCCCCTCCAACGTGGGTGTGTGTGTGTGTGTGTGTGTGTGTGTGTGTGTGTGCATGTGTGGGGCTACCTATAGCTACTACTACCTCTACTAATACACTCTCGTATACAGTACGTTTGTGGCTGTGTTTTCAAGTATTTTGTTCTGGAATGTTCTGTAATGCTACCAGCAAAGTGGTAAATAGCAATAATGTTTGCCGCCGGTGTACTCATGATGTATGGAAGTAGAAAAGTCATGAAATATGCCTCCACTAATAACTAAATGCAGCAAATAATGTAGAATTAGCTTTAATATCATCGTACACTCGTGGACGGAAGTAGTGGAATACATAGATACATAAATAATGAAACAACAACAAAACGGCGCATATTTACAAATGCAAGTCATGCGTGCTGACTGCTGAGAGACAACCACGTCTTCTCCACACCAAATATGAATCCAAAGATGGCTCGTGTCACTAATGCCGTTCCCCGATCCGCGCCAAGATCTAATACCAGTCAACCTGCCCACGGCTGCCATGGCAACAGACCCCCCCCCCCACACACACACACACCCCAACACAATCTGGGGTTAACTACAATCTGGTGTAGGCTACTTCTTTTTTCTCCCATGCATGCAGAGTAAAACCCTGACCAAGTGTCCTAACCCTGAATCCTAGACTTGTAGTGCTTGACTGCTACCTTAACTGCCTCGGACATCAACACCCTATTAAGTGCGGGATTTCAACTCCCGAACACCGCAGAGCGTTGTGAGGAACGACGACGCAAGTCCTAATCACCTTTCCTCCCCCCCCCCAAAAAAAGAAAGATTTCACATTTTGCCTGCTTGGGTGCCTGGAGTGTCTGACTGCCCAGAGGATTGGCTGAGCACCCAAAGCCAACCCCCCCTCACCCACCCCACCCCTACACACACACACACACACACACACACACACACACATCCGCATGCACACACACACAGGCGCACACATACACCGACACACACACACGCGCACACACACATCCGCACGCACACACACACACAGGCGCACACATACACCGACATACACACACCCGCACACACACACACATACACACACACACACACACAAAGGCACATGCACACACACACACACGCATACACCGACACACAGGCACACACACAGAAACACACACACACACACACACACACACACACACACACACACATACACACCGACACAGGCACACCCATACACAGACACACACACACGCACACACACACATAAACACACAGGCAAACATACACCGACACAGGCACACGCACACACACACACACACACATACGCAGACACACAGGCACACACAGGCACGCACACACACACATAAACACACACATCCCAAATCCCACTTTTATTATCTGTGCCTCCCTCGATGTCCTTCACACGGTAATCTCTGTGATTACTCCTGCTAATTAAAACTCGCCAAACAACTCCGTAAACCTCCCCCCACCTCCCCCTCCCTCTCCCCCCTCACCCCCTCGGCCCCACATCGCCCACCCACCCTCCCCAGGTCACTGGAGTCCCTCAAGAGCCTGAACAAACACGGCATCACTGAAGGAACACACACACACACACGTCTGTTTTGGCCATGCTCACACACACCACTCAATTAATCCTGTATCTCTTTCAGACACTTGTTAAGCCGGGGCAGGTTTAGTGTAGGACCATAGGGCGCAGGGTCACGGGGGTCAAGTAGGTACCTCCTCAGAAGTGACCATATGGGAGGGCTTAAATGAAGTGTGGGTGAATGTTCATTAACTCACAGCGGTGTGGGGGGGGGGGGGGTTGTGCTAGCAGAGGGTGGGTGGCGGCCTTTTGATTGTTTGTCCAATAGGAGTCGAAGAAGCACAAGAGGAGTTCATCTTAATTAGTCTTAATTAGTCTTGATTAGTTTTATTACATTGAACTCAACATTGACGTATTTAGAGACAATATTTAAGAAACATCTCCAGGCCAAACTACTGCTCAGTTGGACACACATGAATGAGGTAAAATAAACAGAATATAAAAACACAAAAACACCGAATTAAATCAGATGAAAAGAGCAGCGCAGCATTAAAACAAGACAGACCAAAGAACACACATAACCTGCAGATGAGGGCCAGATATCGCCATATATAATAAATGGTAAATGGATTGCATTTATATAATGCTTTTATCCAAATCGCTTTACAGTTGCCTCACATTCACCCATTCATACACCGACGGCGGTGTAGTTAGGGTTAGGTGGTGTCTTGCTCAGGGACACCTCGACACTTGTCGGAGCCCGGGGATCGAACCAGCATCCTAGACAACCGATCTTACCTCCTGAGCTACTGCCGTAATAAGATCAAAGCTTGTGTTCGCAATAGCATGATCAATAGATCAATGGCTGGGGAGAAGAGGTTGGGTCCTCAGATTCAGGATTGAAAAGTCTCCACTCTAGTGGTGAGCCTGGTGTTGCTGAGGGGTATCAAAACAATAGACCTCTTTTCACAGATAGATTGTGAATAGCAGGGTACATTAAATTCCTGTTCCTGTCATTTTAACATGAGGTGGGTTTTATTTATATCTATCACAGCACCAAGCATGGTCCATAATGTATATTTACTTGGCTAGATGTGTGCACTTCCAGACCTAAATCCATCAATAATGTTATGAGCTGTACCTGGCTACAACTTTTTATCCTGCTGTGGAAAGGGTCTATTGGCAGGACGTCTGAGGAGGTCTGATCTGTATCGGCTGGAGAAGGTTCTTTAAAATGCTAATGAATGCACCTTTAAAAGCAAGTAGTAATTGTAAAATGTTGTTTATATTTGTAAGTTCTGGATCGATATATGCAACCAATGCCCATGCCTCTTATTGACTGGTAATGATAGCATTTCTTCAGTTCAAAATTGCATGGGTTATTTCAGGGTAAACAAAAAAGGATAAAAAAACGCTTTATCCCGTGGTCTGTTGTTGACTCCATATTGGTCGGGGCCTTTGTCATTCTGGGTTAATCCCACTCGTTTTAGCTCTCCCAAAATCGTTGAGGGAATGTCTTCTTCGTCAAAAAAAATGTCACCTTCGTCAAGCGCCTGTGATTTGATTATGTTTCTCGCTATGACTTTCTTAATTGTATTTTATTTTATTTTGTATTATTCTATTGTTGATTTTTATATTGTCTATTATTCTATTGGTTTGCAACCTCTCGCACAAGAATTTCCTTCGGGATTAATAAAGTTTTATCTTATCTTATCTTATCTTAAGTACTTTCTCATCCTCTATATACCTATACCGCCAGTGCATCGTAGAGAGAGACCTAGAAAGAGAGAGAGAGAAAGAGAGAGAGGGGAGGAGGAGGAGGCTGGTGCCATAGTCAAACAACAACAAAAGAGCTTCTCTATAGAGTGCAGACTGGAGGCTCACTCCAGTCTGCACAGAGTTTAGCAGCTGTCCAAACACGGGACGGGCAAACACTGGACTGTACCTGCCTCCTCCTCCTCCTCCTCCTCCTCCTCCTCCTCCTTCTCCCAGACTCCCTTTAAACCAGCCAGCCTCCATCTCATCATCAACCCTTCCCTGCCAAGTCTTCCCAGTCAGGGCAGCCAGCAGCAGCTATACCCCAGTGCCTTGTTGTGGCCAAGTCCTTTTGTCACATGGGACAGACGTCACACCCACACACACACACACACACACACACACACACACACACACACACACACACACACACACACACACACACACACACACACACACACACACACACAAGCACACACACGAATGCACGCACACACAGCCAGTCTTCTATTCTCTGTCAACTTGATCAACATCATTTCGCATTTTCCTCTCCTCTTTCTTCTTGGAATTGATTTATTCACACATTTCTGACTCCCTTCACTCTGTCTCTCTCCCTCTCTCTCTCTTCTATCTCTCTAAAACAACCACTGGATGACCAAAGTGCTGTACAGTGAAAACATAAAACAGTTATAAAAATCATTTAGTTGGAGGAAGTTTCTAGCCATCCACGCTTTGACCTCGTCTAGGCACTTAAGGAGGATACTAACTGAGCTGTTGTTCTTATTACTTGTTTCTATGGGGAGATACACCTGGGTGTCGTCAGCGTACCAATGATAAGACACATTGTGTTTTTGAAATATGGAACCTAGTGGGAGCATCTATAAGGAAAACAGAATTGGCCCCAGGATTGAGCCTTGAGGCACTCCGCAGGTGATGGGAGCTGACGTGGCCTCTACAGAGAACGATCTGTCAGATAGGTCAAATGTAAGCCACTGGAGGGCGCTGCCCTGTATACCGACCTGGTGCTCAAGACGGCTTAACAAGATATTGTGGTCCACGGTGTCAAAAGCGCAGCTAAGATCCAGGAGAACTAAAATGGCACATTTACCTGAGTCACGGGAGAGCAGAAGGTCGTTTGAGACTCTAAGCAGAGCAGACTCAGTGCTGTGGCGTGCTCTGAAGCCTGACTGGAATTTGTCCATGATGTTGTTATTCTCTATAAAAGATAGGAGCTGAGAGTATACAATCTTTTCTAGGACCTTTGACAGAAATGGGAGCTTTGAGATAGGCCGGAAAGTTATTTTAAAACAGTGGTGTCGAGGTTGGGTTTTTTGATAATGGGGTGCACTACTGCATGTTTAAAGCAGGAAGGGACAGAGCCGTTCACTAGACTACTGTTCAGAATGAGGGAGACAGTGGGACCTACAGTGTCCAAGACATCCTTCAATAGGCGTGTAGGGACGATGTCCATGGGACAGGTAGTCGGCTTAGTGTGTCTGACCACGTCGCTGATATGGGCCAGAGACACCGGCTCCAACCCAGTTAGGACAGCAGAGCAGGGAGGAGGAGTGGGGGGGTCATAGACAGGTGGTGAGATACCCGATCTGATATTCTCAATTTTCCTTGTAAAGAAATTGAGGCACAGGGGGGGCAGTAACAGCAGGGTTTAGGACAGTGTTGATAGTGTCAAATATTGCTTTGGGTGAATGGGAGTTTTTTTTAAATAATATCAGCGAAGTAATTTGCTCTGGCTGCTTTGATAGTTTTTTGATAATTGACAAGGGAACTCCTCAACATGTTATATGAGATTTGAAGCTTGTTTTTTTTCCATCTTCTCTCTGCTGTCCTACATAATACCCTGGCGGCACGGGTGTTTTCATTCAGCCAGGGCTGGGTTTTCGTTTTTGGTTGCCTCAGTTTGAGTGGGGCTACATCTTTCAGGATATCTGCACAAGTAGAGTTAAACTGAGTGACCAACTCTTCTGTAGTCAGCCAGGGTAGCTGGGCCTCAAGTGTATCCGGTAAGGAGGTAGCTATGTAAGCGTCAGAGAACATGCTCTTCACAATATCTCTCTTTCACTCCCGTGTTCGAGAAATATATTCTGTCAAGTATTTGTGGCGTCCTCTGTCTTCTCTACCATATGTTGAACAGCTTCTGAGCCTGAAGGTAACTGTTGATATGAGATCAGAACAGTGAAGGCAGTCCATGTGTGAAGAGGGACTAAACCATGTCTGTAACTGTATCTGACACAGGGGAATGTAGATGTATACATCTCTACGCAAAGCCCCTGCCCAAGATTTAATATGACATCAAATATGATTTGAGTGTTATTTGTTAGGAATGCCACAGACATCCTGTTAAGAGTAGAAGAATCAGGGTGTCTCTTCCCTGATAGTTTTTTTCTAGAAGCCAAATTCTGTTGATCCCTTCTGTTGGTTGTGTCTGTGGGTGATTCGATTAGATTCAAGATTCAAACATTTTTCACATAGTGATTGAAAATGATCTTAGGTTCTATCACTGTAACCCTAAAAGTATAAGTAAAACAAATAATAACAAGACGTGACTTGTCATCAAAATGACACCAAATTAAAGGATCCCTATTATATCACTAGGTGTGAGCGTGATCAGCGATTACAAGGCGACTCAAAATGGTCAAGTGACATCACAAGTGGGAGTGTGTATATGTGAGTACATATATGCTGACTCGGTGCAGTCCATTGGGTAGGCTGGTAGTCTGATTGAAAACGCCTTGTAATCGCTGATCACGCTCACACCTGGTGGTATAATAGGGCCCCTTTAAAAAAATATTATTTTATTTCATTTCTATTTTCTAGTTGATTCTACAATAGTTGGCTTTTTTTTATATGGTATATTTACTTATTTACTTGTTTGTTTTCACAGGGTTTTTTCCACCAAGTGCCGGGGCTGTCGGGAACAGATCGCGCCCACCGAGTTTGTGATGCGCACCCTGGACAGTGTCTACCACCTGCAGTGTTTCCGCTGCGGCGTCTGCGAGCGGCGGCTGTGCAAGGGCGACCAGTTTGTGGCGAGGCAGGGCCGCCTGCTCTGCAGACACGACTACGAGAAGGAGCGGGACTCTCTCCTCGACACTGTCAGCCCCGACGACTCAGACCTGGGTGAGAGAGGGAGACGGGTGGGTGAGAGAGGGAGACGGGGTGGGTGACAGAGGGAGACGGGTGGGTGAGAGAGGGAGACGGGGTGGGTGAGAGAGGGAGACGAGTGGGTGAGAGAGGGAGACGGGGTGGGTGAGAGAGGGAGATGGGTGGATGAGAGAGAAAGGGAGACGGGGCGGATGAGAGAGGGAGACGGGGTGGGTGACAGAGGGAGACGGGGTGGGTAGAGGGGAGAAGTGGTTGAGAGGAGGGGAGCGGACGTGGTGAGAGAGGGAGACGGGGGTGGGTGAGGACGAGGGAGATGGGTGGGTGAGTAAGAGGGGTGAGAGCGGGAGGGGTGGGTGAGAGAGGGAGACGGGGTGGGTGAGAGAGGGAGACGTGTGGGTGAGAGAGGGAGACGGGTGGGTGAGAGAGGGAGACGGGTGGGTGAGAGAGGGAGACGTGTGGGTGAGAGAGGGGGACTGGTGGGTGAGAGAGGGAGACGGGTGGGTGAGAGAGGGCGACGGTGGTGGGTGCGAGAGGGGAGACGTTGGGTGGGTGGAGAGAGGGCGACGGGGTGGGGAGAGAGGGGATGGGGTGGGTGGAGAGGGAGACGTGTGGGTGAGAGATGGGGACTGGTGGGTGAGAGAGGGAGATGGGTGGGTGAGAGAGGGAGACGGGGTGGGTGAGAGAGGGAGACTGGTGGGTGAGAGAGGGGGACTGGTGGGTGAGAGAGGGAGACGGGGTGGGTGAGAGAGGGAGGACTGGTGGGTGAGAGAGGAGACGGGTGGTGAGAGAGGGAGACGGGTGGGTGAGAGAGGGAGACGTGTGGGTGAGAGAGGGGGACTGGTGGGTGAGAGAGGGAGACGAGTGGGTGAGAGAGGGAGACGGGTGGATGAGAGAGAAAGGGAGACGGGGCGGATGAGAGAGGGAGACGGGGGGTGAGAGAGGGAGACGCGTGGGTGAGAGAGGGAGATGGGTGGGTGCGAGAGGGAGACGTGTGGGTGAGAGATGGGGACTGGTGGGTGAGAGAGGGAGATGGGGGGTGAGAGAGGGAGACGGGTGGGTGAGAGAGGGAGACGGTGGGTGAGAGAGGGAGACGGGTGGGTGAGAGAGGGAGACGGGTGGTGAGAGAGGGAGACGAGTGGGTGAGAGAGGGAGACGGGGTGGGTGAGAGAGGGCGACTGGTGGGTGAGAGAGGGGGACTGGTGGGTGAGAGAGGGAGACGGGTGTACATCACAGTGGTGGGAGTAAATGATCCAGAAAGTGAGGCTTCTTTAAATCACAAATAATAATAATATTGTATAGTTAATACATACAATTAGGATTAATTATTAAGAATAATAATAATAGAGGACAGGTATATATGTATGGAGATGGATGATTATTGGAAGACGACCACAAATACAATGGAGTCACTGTTTACTATTTATCTTTCTAATGGCAGAGAAGAGTGATGGTGGTGATGATGATGATGAGGATGAGGATGGGAAGCCAGCGAGGCCCACCACCACCACCGGGGCCCACAGAAGGGCTGGCAGTGGAGGGAGGGACCCCCGCCGGCCTAAGCGACCCCGGACCATCCTCAGTACCCCCCAGAGGAGGACGTTCAAGGCCTCCTTCGAGGTTTCTCGCAAGCCTTGCAGAAAGGTAGTGGAGAAAACGAGTGGTGGCTCGTCAAACGGGGGCGCTATCCTTTTGTAGTAACGTGACCAAAAGCTGCTCTCTGATTGGCAGCTTTTGATTTTTACCAAATGTACACATTGATACATTTACAATTAGCTAAGTCTCAAATCTTACTGACAGCCTACAAGTTGCTCTTTAACAAAGTTAATATTCATGTTTTCTTCATGACTTGATGAGTACAGATCTAGTTAATCAGTGTTCTTTATCTACCTTCCATTGGCCACAATGTCTCTATATTCTGTATACTTCTGATAACATCCAATCAGATACAGCCAGAGATGCCAATACAATGCAAAATCATTAACGCAAAAGATGAAAAAGATTGAATGAGTCGTCACATATGAATATGAAATTTAAATGTAAACGCCTACTTTGTCTTCATTTTCAATAACAAATTAACCTTATTTCTACGAATGAATGGATGTGATCTTCATGTGACTAATATTTCCATGTGGCTATTGGCTGGGGACATTCCTGTTTGGTAACGTTGTCTACTATAAATAAAGTGTATTATTATCATGGTGTTCCAGGTGAGAGAGAGCCTGGCTATGCAGACAGGTCTCAGTGTCCGTGTGGTACAGGTGTGGTTCCAGAACCAAAGAGCCAAGGTGAGGAACCATTCTTAAGACTCTATTAACTAATCACTAATGCAAACGGTAGCAGACACTGTGTTGCCGGAGTTCAACATATTGGCCTCTGTTATAATAACAGAATGCTTGGCAATTTCGTATGAAAATGTCATATTGGAAATTTTTTTATTCAACCACATGCAGTATAGTACGGTTCTACCAAGCAACATTTATATGGTGTGTGTGTGTGTGTGTGTGTGTGTGTGTTGCGTGCGTGCGTGTGTGCCTGGGTGCGTATGTTTGTGTGTGTGTCCTGTTCAGTGGCAATCGGTGTGTTGTCCATGACTATATCTCCATCTATCTATCTATATCTATAACTATCTATCTATCTATGTCTATCTTTTTTGCGGGCAACTATTCCATCTCTTATACAACATGTCAGATTGTGCTGCTGTCAGCGATATATGACAAATACATATTCATATACAGACACATACAGAGAGGAGACAAACCTTCTGAGGAAATTCAGAAAACATTTACGTCTACTCTCTTAAACCTGTGAATATTCTGCAACAATGTCATGGATTTCCGCAGGGTTTAAGCAGCCAAGGCCTAAACCCTAGTCTACATTTGGAGGCAAATCAGTTGGAGCCAAATCAAACAGTTCTGTCAAGACGTTGAGAGACATTGTGTGGACATGACTCTATCGCTAGCTAGGATCAGTTGCCAATATTCTGCACATGTAAATTTCATTTCCTGTAAAATTGTGGGGAAAAAATAGCTAGTTGAATGATCAACGAGTCAAAATCTAGATGCTGTCGACATGAATGTATTGAATATATCTTCAATATAAAACCAACTCGAATCGACTCAATTTTAGTATACTATTAAAAATGTAAAGATGGACAAATGGGCAAAATTGATTTCACAGTGGAACTACGAAACTATATACTACGAAAGACTATATAGTAAACAAGGGAATTGAACTCCCTCAGACACACACCCATATGTAATGAATCCCACTCCTATAAGCCACGTACGTTTCTCTTACTTGCTGCTGCTTGCAGATGAAGAAATTGGCCCGCAGACAACAGCAACAGTTGGACCATCAGAAGACCAGCAGGCTTAGCCAAGGTAATGCCTTCCACCACTGTACTGGGTACATACTGTATGTACGAATGTGTACTGGTTAGCCTCATAGCGACCCAGGTTCGATTCCCACCTAATATTATTATTATTATACATAATATTATTATACTACTGAAAAAATAACCCAATGAGTAAACATGTGTGATTCATATGGTAAGAAATGTGTACTTGTTTGGTGAAAAGGTAACCTATTTGTGTGCTATTACAGAATGCAACTCTGGTTCTGTTTGTTAATCAACCAATTATATACGTACATAATAAACACTGGGAAGGCACACGCTCATCTCCATAATATATGGTTCATAATATTGTTTTTGTATTTATTTTGACACCTGACTACCAGGGGTTTTAAATCGGGTTATCTTCATGCCCCATAACACACGTGTGCTGAACGACGGCGCTGACGTATTGTGCCTTCCTATCAGCGGTGGTCTTGGAAATGAGCGGATATGAACGGACAATCTAGATCGGTGACTCACTGCTTATCCAAGCTCTAATTTTGTACGTCTCGGTGACCGCCACAAGGTCAATATTGACATATCAATAGAGTTGATTATGCGGTCGGCTGGTGGTAAAGGCACATGTTTATATAGTGATGTTGTGTGTGCGTAACCAGGAACTGCACACATTTATGAATATACAGTATATACGTATTTATGAGGACAAGAGACAGGAGACATGGTGGAGGGTTACAGGTGTTTATATACCATTTTTCCTTTTTTTTTTTTAACAACGTATTTATTAGTTTCCAGTTTGCTAATCACATCAAATTGTGCATTGAAAAATACAATTATTTACAGACCATTTCCCCCTTCTTCTTCTTTTTTTTTTTTAAAGTTTGATGACTCTATTGACAACGCATTTCCACAAGACATAATGGAAAATAAACTTGTCCTGTCACCTCTCCTTTTGCCTCGACTTCCTCCAACTCTTCCGTTCCCACGGGGATCTCAGGCTGCATGGAGAACCTGCTCAGATGTTACCCAGGACAGCTGCCCCCCCCCCGACCGCAGCGCAACACCGCCGCCACCACCACCACCATCGCCACCGCCGCCGCCGTCCTGGACCTCAACGCTGGCTACGGCCATGACATGCCCTTCCAACAGAGTCTGACCCCACCACAGATGCCGGGAGATCACATGCACCCGTACGGTGAGAGAAGAATAGAATATAGAAGACGCCTCTTGTTGGATCACACTGGATCACTTAAGTTGATCACACAGATCGTCAGTAGCGGCAGGGCAAAGTAACTTCCTGTTCCTGTCATTTTAACGTTAGGCGGGTTTTATTGATGTCCATCGCAGCACCAAGTATGGTCCATAATGTATATTTACTAGTCGTGTCTATACTGGGGCACTGCCATACCTAAATCAAACGGATTCAAGATTTTTTTATACCGGATGTGCAGTGTGCAGTGAAATTAAAAAGTGCCGATGTCTAGCGAACTGTGCAAAAGAACAATACAAATGAACAATACAAATAACAGGAATCAGAATCAGAATCAGGGACCAGAATACCCACAATATTTACAGTATTCACAGCAAAAAGAGCAGAAGGAATGAGAAATATGAACAATCCATCTAAACAACCCGTTTAATGTTATGAGCTACACCAGGGTTTTTCCTGCTGTGGAAAGGGGTCTATGTCTCGGGTCTATATGGGCCGTGTTCACAAAGTTAGTTGGGACAGGGAAAACCTCTGGAAACTTTGGGGAAACCGCAGTCTCGCAAGTCAGATTTCAATGAATAGTCTAAAAATCGGAGAATCTTTCTTTCGCTTCACATTTTTTTTCTACCAATCGTGTTGCTGGAATCAGGGATCTGTGATAAGCGCGTAATTGGCTAACAGCGAACACAACCTTGGCCAGCACTAGTACAAACTTTCCCCGACAGGAAGACACGCCAACAAGACAAGCTGTCACCAGGACACCAATGTTCTTAAATGAGTTTCTCTTCGATTGAATATCTCCATAAAAGAAACAAGATTATATTGCACATCTGTGATCATTATTGACTGATATTATGTCGATAATATAGTATATAATAATATAGTATAATAATAATAATAAGTCAGTCATGAGACACATCACCCAGAGTATCTTCAACCTTGACCTGTTTTGCTTGGCAGCTGTTTGTATGTCTGGGGGAAAAACATGATGATGTCCATCCATGATTAGATGATGCACATCCCATGGAGATGAACCATCACACAATTGATAGCATAGTGGTTTGCAACCACACCTACAGTATTTATATCCGTGGGCAGACGTTGCAGACGTCTATAGAGTTGACCTAAAAATACAGATTTGATTAGTAATAGTGGAAAGTACCCAACAATCTGTTTATATATCTTATCAATCTGTTAAAGGTACTATATGCAAGAGTCATGGATTTCTTCTCATTACTAACCCCTTTGGCCAGTAAATGAAATGCAGCCTGCTGGAGCTTGTGCATTCAAAGCACTGGAGTACGAGCTCCGTGGCTTGAGAGACGAGAACAATCATATCTAATGTTAGCTATAATCATAAATAAACATTGCACAAATTATAAAGTTATGACAGACCACACATTTTTGCCATTATCTGCACTTAGATGTCTCTTCCTTCCCTTTTCCTGACTCTCAACGGAGAGAGTCGGGGGAAGGTCTCGTTTTTGAGTTAAATTACCTCATGTTCATATACTGGTATTTAAAGTGATTTATCCATGTACAAATAGTCCCTTTAATATGAGCACAACATATTGGCAGATTCTAACAAGCCAATTGCTGTGCTACTCAGGTCACGAGTCCATCTTCAACGAGGTGGACAGCGACTCCTCCCTGACCAGCCTGAGTGACTGCCTGGTGTCCACCTCCGGCCTGGGCCTCTTCCCAGCTCCCCTGGGGAACCCCATTGACTGTCTGTACACCATGCAGAGCTCCTACTTCACCTCCTGAGGACAACCCTAACAATACGTTTCAGGTTTTTATTTTCTGTTTGCAATGACCTCCTCGCCACTTCTCCTTGCTGGAATCCATTAGGCAATTATTTTTTTCAACAGCATTGTTTTGGGGGGCAGTTTTTGTTATTGTGGAGCGGAAAGTAGGCTAAGAGAGAGGGAAGTACATGGAGAAATGGGAATCGAACCAGGGTCGCTGCCAGGCATTTCTTTTGCCTACATTGGTGAAGGTTGGTGATGCCACGTTACATTTGTACTCGGAAGTCGGAATTTATGAGTTCCCAGTCGGAAATCGCAACTGGAACGGCCCCTGAAGTTGGATATCCGACTCGCAAAGTCGGAAGAATCTCACAACCCCCGACTTTGAAATCCAAGATGGCTGCTCCGTGCATCAACAGTAGTGAAAGCTGTTGTTGTCAACTCGGGTGTGATGTCATTCCCAGCTCCGACTTCCAAGGTAAATGGAACGCAGCATTACAAGGTGTGCCAACAAGCCACACCCCCAATGTCTCCCTCTTACAAAACGATAGACTTTGTGCAACGCCATTTGTCTCAATGCATTTCAGAGTTGGTGTGTAAATGTGTTTACATAGAATTACTATTCTGTGTCTCTACTGCCACATCCCCGACGACTTGTATGACAAACTAAAATAAACTGAAAACAACAGAAAACTGAGAAGTAACGATCTGTTTCTGTTACCCCAAAAGCCATGATGCTGTGATATCTCCTCCTACTGCATACAGTGCTTGTGCAGTGGGGTCAAATATCACTGTCAACCATTTTGCTTTTTATACAGCATAAATCGTATTGGAAATACATTTGGACATTGGCATTTTAAACATGTTTATTTTACGTATAATATCACATGAGGGAGTAGACTTCTTGAATGAAATATGCTACAAAAAGTATATACTGTAACTAAAACAGGTATGTTGCATGTTGAAACCGACTTGCACTATTTGTTTAAAGCAATTAAATGTGAAAAATGTCCAAATGTCTATTTATTAAAAAACTGTTTTGTCCCGATATGTACCACTCCGCTATTTATTTTATTATCTCCTTTGAGAATCTCAATTTGTTTACTTGCCCTAAATGTACATGTACTTGCCTGTTCCTTTGTGTATGAGAATCATGTTTGAGATTCCAGGATTTTACTATTTAAAAGATTGGTGTTTCAAATGTTTTTTTAAATAAAAAATGCTGCTGTGTCACATAAATCATGGGATATGCAAATGCCATCACTTGTATGCCATCAACTACCCATTACGATCTGTAAACGGTGCATGTGAATATAGACAAGTAAAGCATTGCATGAACGTGGAGATGTTTCACATATCACATATCATATCACAAATACGACATCCTCGAGACTGGATCTAATTCTCATTCATCAAGCAACATAATTGTGTTTAAATCGACCTGACTTAACATTCATAATCCTTTGGGTCAATAGACACCAACGTTTACAATACTTTTGGACTTTTTTTGTTTCATGCTAGCAGATGGCACCAATATTGAAACACCATACAGCAAATAACGTCTTTACACTTTGTGTCAACACCAGTGATTAATATGAGTGGAATACACCGATTTGTTCCACTCCACTCGATCCGGCCCGCAAAAAAAGATAAACAAGCCCTTCAGTGCCATGAAGCGGTTAGTCACATAAAATATAATAATATAACAACTCTCCACTCCATGCAGACTTTGTACACGGTCAGCACACACGCACCACCGCCTCCTCGTCTTCTGGATTCATTCAGGTGGAAGTTACGGGTGGAGATAGACAGATGTCTCCGGAGCTTTCCACACAATGAAACGCGTCATCCGAAAGGGTTCAAAGAGAATGGCTGGCAAACACTGACCAGGTGACCTACAACACAGGGAAGGGAGGGGGGGCGGGGTTAACACTCGCAGTTCTCTGAAAGATATGTAAACCCTTTTTTCTATGTTGTTTGAATTGAGTTCCAACTGTATTTACTGTTACTTTGAACAGGGGCAAAAGGCAAGAGACGGTACACATTCCACTGAGCATGACAGAGCTCTTACTTATAGGGGACAACTCTGACATGATGACCTCAGGTCAACCCGTACTTGAACCCTACTATATGAACGCACAACGTCTGACGACTTGCACTGCGTGACAGCACTGGGACGAATGTCTTGCTCAGGTATGAACAACACTTACACAGAGAGGTGAGCGACTCGCCCTCCTTCAGACCGATGTGTCAAGAAACTTGTTCCCGCCTTCCTTAATCCCTAAAGTACACATTTGGACACTAATTACTGTATGTCTGCCAAATGCTGTAAATGTAAATGTAGTGTAAAATGTAGTGTAAAAAATAAGGGGACACGTGTGGGAGATGTCACCACTTTTGTTAAATTGTATTTACAGCAGGAACACAGCAGGAATGGTGTTATAATCATCATACATTTGTATATATCAAATCCATGTAATCCTTGTACATGCATATTATCACAAGTAATGCTCCGTTTCATTTAAATCGGAAGTCAAAAGTCGGCATTGGGAATGACGTCACACCCGAGTTGACCGCTTTCCAGTTACAACAAGTAACTGGTAACAAGTAATAACAACGTAGCCACAGATGTCCACAGATAGAGGTTGGACAGTACTGTGTGTACGACTGATGCTAAAAAGTGCTAAAAAAACTACAGCTGGTACTGCTGTTGATGCGTGGAGCAGCCATCTTGGATTTCGAAGTTGGATATCAGACTTCAGGTTCAGGGAACTCTGGAACTTCCGAATACAAATGGAACGCAGCATAAAATACAAAACTAAAAGACAAAAAATAACAAAGTAAGGTATGACACACACACACACACCAGTGTTAATTTTGGCAGCTATTTTAGATTTAGTCTTAGTCTTTAGACGAAAATGGTTATTAGTTTTAGTCATATTTTAGTCATTTTTATCCTTCATAGTTTTAGTCTAGTTTTAGTCAACGGCAACTCAAAACACTTTTGTCCAGTTTTAGTCGACGAAGTCATTACATTTTAGTCAACTTTTAGTCATTACTTTTACTCAAAATGTTTTCTCTCTTTAAACTAATTAAATTGGGCTAATACAGGTGTCAGAAATTGGAATCAAGGTGACAGTGTAGTGTTCGAGGTGTGTGGGCTTCAAATACAGGTGCATCCCAATAAATTAGAATATCGTGGAAAAGTTCATTTATTTCAGTAATTCAATTCAAAAAGTGAAACTCATATATTATATAGATTCATTACACACAAAGTGAAATATGTCAAGCCTTTATTTGTTTTAATTTTGATGATTATGGCTTACAGCTAATGAAAACCCAGAATTCAGTATCTCAGAAAATTTTAATATTCTGAAAAAGTTCAATGTTGTAGACTCACAGTTTCACACTCTAATCAGCTAATTACCTTAAAACACCTGCAAAGGTTTCCTGAGCCTTTAAATGGCCTGGTTCTGGTTCAGTAGGCTACACAATCATGGGGAAGACTGCTGAGTTGACAGTTGTCCAGAAGACAGTCATTGACACCCTAGCAAAGTAAGCCACAAAAGGTCATTGCTAAAGAAGCTGGCTGTTCACAGAGTGCTGTATCCAAGCATATTCATAGAAAGTTGAGTGCACTGGAGTACGAGCTCCGTGGCTTGAGAGACGAGAACAATCATATCTAATGTTAGCTATAATCATAAATAAACATTGCACAAATTATAAAGTTATGACAGACCAAACATTTTTGCCATTATCTGCACTGAGAGCCGCGGGTTGGCCAGGCCAGAATTACTGCATCAATGCGGCGTGGCATGGAGGCGATCAGCCTGTGGCACTGCTGAGGTGTTATGGAAGCCCAGGTTGCTTTGATAGCGGCCTTCAGCTCGTCTGCATTGTTGGGTCTGGTGTCTCTCATCTTCCTCTTGACAATAGATTAGATTCTCTATGGGGTTCAGGTCAGGCGAGTTTGCTGGCCAATCAAGCACAGTAATACCATGGTCATTAAACCAGGTATTGGTACTTTTGGCAGTGTGGGCATGTGCCAAGTCCTGCTGGACAATGAAATCAGCATCTCCATAAAGCTTGTCAGCAGAAGGAAGCATGAAGTGCTCTAAAATGTCCTGGTAGACAGCTGCGTTGACTTTGGACTTGATAAAACACAGTGGACCAACACCAGCAGAAGACATGGCTCCCCAAATCACTGACTGTGGAAACTTCACACTGGACTTCAAGCAACTTGGATTCTGTGCCTCTCCACTCTTCCTCCAGACTCTGAGACCTTGATTTCCAAATGAAATGCAAAATGTGCTTTCATTTGAAAAGATCACTTTGGACCACTGAGCAACAGTCCAGTTCTTTTTCTCCTTAGCCCAGGTAAGACGCTTCAGATGTTGTCTCTGGTTCAGGAGTGGCTTGACACAAGGAATGCAACAGTTGTAGCCCATGTCCTGGATACGTCTGTGCGTGGTGGCTCTTGATGCACTGACTCCAGCCTCAGTCCACTCCTTGTGAAGCTCCCCAAAATTCTTGAATGGTTATCCCTGTTGCTTGTGCACCTTTTCCTACAAACCTTTTCCTTCCACTCAACTTTCTATGAATATGCTTGGATACAGCACTCTGTGAACAGCCAGCTTCTTTAGCAATGACCTTTTGTGGCTTACTTTGCTAGGGTGTCAATGACTGTCTTCTGGCCGTGGGGCGGGCGGTGGGGATAGCGCGATGGGGGGGCCCTAAAGAGTCACGGTAACAAAGTTCAACAGAAACTCCCTCCAATAGCACTGGACAAGCCTTCCCCGCCCCCCACCTCCACCCCCAAAACCCGATACGTAAAAGTTTACCGACGCAAATTTAGGCAACAAAACCCAAATAACACCCAAGAAACCCATATGAAAAGAGTCTTCACCGGGACACAAGGAATCTATAATACTGAAGGAAGACCACCAGAAGAAAACGGGCGATTTAGCTACAAAACACGAGATACCATATGACACGAGCCCAACTTGGCCCAGCCGAGCGTCAATATCCGTTTCTCGCTCTTCAAGAATAGATGCTGGTGTTTGTGTATGGTAAGTGTTTATTCCTGGAGGTGATCCCTCCCATCACCTTGGCGGCAGCCTCACCCAACCGAGGAGTGCCTGCGATTTTTGGTAATTATATACCTAACCTGACGGATTATTTATGGTGACGGAATAGTTTTTTTTTGCCAGAACTAGAAATCTTTAATAAGTATAGCACATAGAACTATGATAGGGTCATAATTTGCAGATGCTATCAACTAATTACACAAGCATCAACTGACGGATTAATTATGGTGACGGAATAGTTTTTTTTTGCCAGAAAGTTGTTTAATAGATTGGCAGCCATATTTTAATTAAAATGCTTGTTGTTTGTTCAAAAAAGACAATAGTTTTCCGAAATTAGTGCTCCGTTAATTCGGAGCACCCCCGAATTAACTAGATAAGACTAAGAAATATTTTTGGTGTGTGTGAGAGGAAGAGATGGGGAGATGTTCATGTGTGTATGATGTGGCTCTAACACAGTAAAAAAAATTGGCTCTTCATCTCTGACTGGTTGGCCACCCCTGCAGTAATTCATGCAAAAGGAGGCCCAACCACAACGTGTGCATGTAAATGTATATGTATTGAGTGAACATACTTTTCAGAATGCCGACATTTCTGTATTAAATATTTTTTTTTATTGATCTTGTGTAATATTCAAATTTTCTGAGATACTCAATTTTGGGTTTTTATTAGTTCTAAGCCATAATCATCAAAATTAAAAGAAATAAAGGCTTGAAATATTTCACTCTGTGTGTAATGAATCTATATGATATGAGTTTCACTTTTTGAATTGAATTACTGAAATAAAATAACTTTTCCACGATATTCTAATTTATTGAGATGCACCTGTACACTCTCTTGCTTAACGCCATTTATTTCCAGTGTATTTGAATCATGTGCATATCGCCGTGTTGTAGCGCCCCCTGCCGGACACACAAGGGAACAACAACACACGAGAGACGTCAATGGACACCAGAGTCGGTAGGGTGGTGTAGGCTAGGTGGCTGCTCCGGAATACCCACCTAGTGGTGAGACGGCAGACGACACACTGTAATACGACTTCACCGTTTATTTAAGTTTGTTCAATGGAACACCAGGTTTCCAATAATCAAACAATAGAAGTCACGATGAGGCACTCGTCACGGGAGGAGAGTTGTCTTTTCCTAGGATGGTAACGGAAGGTCACGGGACAGACTCTACTCTCTGTATACATCGAGCACGGAGCGTTCCACAATATGTTTATTGTCGTTTTCTTATATTGTAACATCACGTCAACGAAGACATACAGTAACAATACAACAGTTTGAGACCAGAAATACGTACATTACACGGACACACACACCCACAAACACACTACATTTACATTTAGGGCATTTGGCAGACGCTTTTATCCAAAGCGACTTACAAAGAGTACATTTGTTGAAGGAGACAGCAATATATCACTGTGGTACATAAAGATAGTTATAGAGCTGATGACATCAGCACCAGAGAGCTGTTGAACAGCTTTAACACTTCCTTTTCTCTTTCTTTTTCTCTTATATCCCATTCCCCCACTTTCTCTTGCTCAGCCAGAGAAGTGAGCTCTAGATTTGTGTTTTGTCTCGGAGTGGGGCTTCACATTGCCGCTTGTTTCAGGTGAATAGGTAAGTAATATATTTATATATATATAATATTTATCTATTATTATAATTATTATTATTATCTATTTATTGCTATATATCTATTTATTGCTATTTATCTATGTATTGCTGTTTATCTATTGATTGCTCTATTTGAACATGGGTTACATATGCAACTAACACACACCAACTCTAGCTTAACTTAAGCCTAACTTAACTTAACCCTACCTTAACTTAACCTTCTGAGATCCGAGCTTTTTCTCCTAGCTATTTGGGATAAGTAGGACCTAATAAGTATAAAAACTAAGAATTGTCTTTGAACAGGAAGTAGTTTTCCCCAAAAAATGATGTCCTCATATGGGTTATGTTAGTTATTTTACTGTATAACACAATAAAGTCACCGTTCTGTAAACAAAGTATACAACTTTATTTCAATGCCTAAATATGGCTGTGAACAATGTAACCAATGTAAGTAAACAATCCAACATATCTCCTGAATGTCCTTTTTGTCTGCAGCAACAACATGTTCCTTGCTCAAGTATAAACCTGTGCAAAACTAATCATTTCAATGCCTGAACATGGCTGTGCAAAAACAAAAGTGCAAACATGCTACATGTCTACTTGTCATTTGTTTGTTTTGTAACTCTGAAAACTAGGAATGTCTTTTTGCCCCTAGGAACTTTGTGTTTCTTTTTCTTCTTTCACACCTATTTGCCTGTGTGAAACGCTGCACAGCAGTTGCGTCCAGATTGCAAGCAGAGGAAATGTCATCATCAATGACTACTTTTAGATTTGTCCTCAGTTTGAAAAATCTATCGCGCATGATTTTGTCGCTGATGGCAGGGATTCGTAAGGCATTGGACCAGAACATCCTCAGTTGTGGGTAAGGCACACAAGACATCAAAATTGATGCTCCAAAAAAAATGATAAATCTCATTAACTGAAGTGTTGAGAGATCTACCACTTTTAGCTAGTGACATAGAATTTGTGCAGTCAGCAATGAGTTTCATTAACTCTGTGTCGATGTACTGCTCCACATAGTCCAGTGGCTGCCAATCTTCTCGCTCATGCCCGCATTCATCTTCAGCCTCAAACTGAACTAAGTCTGGAGTAAATGCACCAGACTTCCAGCGCACTTCCCGTCCATCGTTGCTAGGTCCTGGCCTGGGCTCTCCACGTCCATCATTGCTAGGTCCTGGCTCATCATCAATGTCAATACTTTTCTTGCGCTGACGTTTACACACACGTCCTTTGGATCTTTTAGAGTGACTGTCATCACGTTTACCATCTCTTCTAGCTCCTGGCTCATCATCCTTGTCAACTCTTTTACCACGCTGACGTTTACGCACACGTCCTCTGGATCTCTCACTGTCACTATCATTACTGCTCTGCTCAGATGAATTAGGTGGAATATAATCTATATCAATTTGTTGTTCCACACCAGGATCATCGGTATCAGGACCATCAGACAAATCCTCCACCTCAGATTTGTCTTCTACTATTGAATTGAGCAATCTTTCTGCTCTTGATAGAGAAATATGCCCTGGAAATGTATCACATAAAAAGATAATCAATGTATACTCATTTGTACCACATGCAATAAGCATTTATACTCACTTATACTTGTAAACTGTTGGTTTCTTTCGCAACACTTTTTGTTTTAGCTCCAATTTTTCATGAGTTGAAAGCAAAGATCTAAGACTTTTTCTATGTACACAAAAGGCCTATTTCTCTCAAATTTTGTTCACAAACTTGTTTAAATTTGTGTTAGTGAGCACTTCTCCTTTGCAGAGTTAATCCATCCACCTGACAGGTGTGGCATATCAAGATGCTGATTAGACAGCATGATTATTGCACAGGTGTGCCTTAGGTTGGTCACAATAAAAGGCCACTCTTCTAAAATGTGCAGTTTTATCAGACAGCACAATGCCACAGATGTCACAAGTTTTGAGGGAGAATGCAATTGGCATGCTGACTGCAGGAATGTCCACCAGAGCTGTTGCCTGTGAATTGAATGTTCATTTCTCTACCATAAGCCGTCTCCAAATTCGTTTCCGAGAATTTGGCAGTACATCCAACCGGCCTCACAACCGCAGACCATGTGTCAATTCCCTGTCGGGACCGGCCGTAGAACACTTCGGGGGAAATGGCCACCATCTTACATGTACGAGGATCAGTGTAATGTGCTTTTGCGACCACAAGATGGCAGCCCAAGTGTCCACGAATGAAGCCAACAAGCCAATTTTATTTATTTATTTTCTTTTTTGAGGCTGTCCAAATTGTATTTGTTTGTTTGATTAATGCATTCGCTCGGTTCTATTCATGTGAATATTTAGAAAATGAATACGATTTGCCTTTTGTAATGTGGTATCCTGCCTCTTTTAACTTCATTGCCAGTTCATTAAATACTTTGCTGTTCCTCACAGTACCATCCAGCTGTATCTTGTACTGATTTGTTCTGACCAATAGTTGTAGACATTTTTTTTTCTCATCATTGCTCCAATTTGTTCTTTTACCGTTTTTGGCCATTTTCGTTAATTTTTCTCTATTATCTTGCCTCAGCGTCAGGATTCGGTCCAAATAGCCTTCACAGAATGCGCGCGATTAATTATTACATAGCCGCACCGCTCATCGGCCACTCTTCATTTACCATAATTATTGTAAATGAGGGCGAGGCTGCGGGTGCTGTGAATTGGATGGAAAGTCGGTGATGACTCCGCTGGTTATCTTTTGCTAACCCCCATGCCATTCAGTTTCACACTAGTGTTTCGCCTGCTTCGGGGTTTGTTAACCCAGGGTTAAATAGCAGTGCTGACCCGCATTTTAACCCGGGGTCCAATCAAGCATTGAATTGGAGTGTGATCCACAGTTGTGGTCTGGATATATTCGCTGTCAGAAGTTATTTACAGGTGCTGTATCTGATAAGGCAATTACTGGATACAGTGGGTTTTTGATGATTTACTTAAAACACAAGTGCGACACAATCAAATGGTTGATAGTGACTCCACACATCAATTTACAGCAGCGCCGACACAAAAAGCTACAAAGCTCGCTAATTAGTTAAAATTCAAAGGTTTATTTGTCACCTATTTCAGTGTACATTGAGCAGTGAAATGTTTTTATCGCTAGGACCAGATTGCGCTACAAGGTGCTACCGCGCCATCGTGTGATTAGCATAGCTAGGTGATTAGCCCATTGTAGCTAGTAGTTAGCAGATCTTAGGCTTATTTTCATTGTAAACACATCACTAACGTACTCACCCTGCTTTACATGTGCAGTAGGACTCCACCATTTTGTCCTGACGAATTTCAATGTGGAGTTTGTGAGGCGTTTGTGTCTTCCTCATAGATCGCCAACACTTCGTTGTTAAGTTTTGTTAAATGTAAAAAAATTAAAAAATGTTAAACGTTAAAAAATGCCCAAGTCATGTCATATTATCTGCAAGATTGCCTAAGTCACTTTTATTTGTTACGCAATCGGTCTTTTTTTTTTTGCAAACTTACTATTACAGTATAAATAAAAAGTTCTTACGTGTTTGCTGAAAAATGTTTTTTCTTCTTTCCTGAAAACCTTAAAATATGACTTCGGCAATTATGCTATGAGGCTAACGATATGTTGTGAATGCTTCTCAGCATTCACACCAATGATAAAAAGAAGAAAAATGCAGGCTCCACGTCCGTAACACGTCCATCAGGCGGCGGTGGGTATCTAGGAGGAACGTGTTAGCACGTCCACCACACGCGCCTCAGCTAACCGGATGTGGTTAGGAGGTAGTGATGTGACGTTCGCGAACGATCCGATTCTTTTGAACGGCTCTTTGGAACGAACGAAGGGAACCGAGCCGTTCTTTTTATCGTTCGTTCACTGGCTGCCCTAAATCCACTCCCCTTTACGTGAACAGTGAGAAAGCTTGAATTAGTTCCCCAAGCGTATTCCGTGAAGACCCGCCCCCTACTCTCAGTCAGGTCACAACAAGTTAAAGTGGTTCAGGTAGACGACGTGTTTTTCGGGTGAAAAAATGAGCCAAACGCGAAAACGCAGCAGCATTTGGATGCACTTCAACCAAAACATAAGCAAAAAAAAAAGTGTTCTAATATTAAGAGTTGCATGAATTGCATTCCAGGCGAGGCAACTTTATTGACATAACACATTCAAAGTAGTACATTCACTGACATGAATGATATGGATATGGCGCCAACTTGTGTCATGTTTATAATGCAGATCATTGACATTAAGGTCTGGTAATACAGTCAATCATTATCCTTTAATACAGTCAATCATTATCCTGGTGATTATTTCGCAGATAAACCTAGTAACCCCCCTAAAAAAAACGGCGAACGGCTCTTTTGAACGGCTCTCAGAAAGGAACGGAGCCATAAGATCCGGCTCCCTTCAAAGAGCCGTAATTCCCATCACTATTAGGAGGCGACTATCACCTGCTTATGGTGAGCAGCACCAGCCCCGGTATTTATACCTGACCCACCCAAGGGATCTATCGCGGCAGGTTGCATCATGAGATATAAAACTTCACTGACGTAACCAGCGTCACCTAGTGACGTCAGTGCATCACGCCAGGACAGGTTTTTTTGGGGGGTTTTTTTAATTGAACAATAATATTACAGAGAGAGATGTGGGTAAGGCACACAAGACATCAAAATTGATGGCTGCCAAAAAAGATGATAAATCTCATTAACATGAAGTGTTGAGAAGATCTACCACTTGTTAGCTAGTGACATAGAATTTGGTGCAGATCAGCAATGAGTTCATTAAGCTCTGTGTCGATGTACTGCTCCAGCATAATCCAGTGCTGCCAATGCTTGCTTCGCTCAATGGCCCGCATTCAATCTTCAGCGCCTCAAAACTGAACAGTAAGTCTGGAGTAAATGCACCAGACTTCCAAGCGACACATGTGCCCAGTCATTACGTTGCTAGGGTCGCTGGCCTGGCTCATCCAAGTCCATCATTGCTAGGTGTCTCTGGCTCATCATCAATGTGCCAATACCTTTTCTTGTGCGCTGGACGTTTACAACACCATGGAACACGTCGCTTTGGACCTTATTAGAGTGACTGTAATCACGTTTAAGCCAAATCTCTTCTAGGCTCTGGCTCATCATCCTTGTCAACTCTTTTAGCCAGCGCTGGGCGTTTACGCACACGTCCTCGTGGATCTCTACTGTCACTATGCAAGTTATGTCTTACTGCTCAGAAGTGAATTAGGTGGAAATATAATTCTATAATCAATTTGTTGTTCCACACGAGCAGGGTCATCGGTATCAGGACCATCAGACAAAATCTCTCCACCTCAGATATTGTCTTCTACTATTGAATTGAGCAATCTTTTCTGCTCTTGATAGAGAAATATGCCCTGGAAATGTATCAACATAAAAGATATGCAATGTATACACCATTTGTACCGCATGCATAAGCATTTATACTGCACTTATACTTGTAAACTGTTGTTTCTTGTCGGCAACACTTTTGTTTTAGCTCCAATGTTTTCAATGAGTTAAAGCAAAAGATCTAAGACTTTTTCTATGTACACAAAAGGCCTATTCTCTCAAAATTTTGTTCACAAACTTGTTTAAATTTGTGTTAGTGAGGGCACTTCTCCTTTGCCAGATAATACCAGTCCAACCTGACAGGGTTGTGGCAATATCAAGATGCTGATTAAGACAGGCAATGAATTAATTGCAGCAGGATGGTGCCTTAGGGCTGGTGCACAATAAAAGGCCACTCTTCTAAAAATGTGCAGTTTTAATAACACAGCACAGAGCCACAGATGTCAACAATTTTGAAAAGGGAAGGGAAGAATTGGCATGCTGACTGCAGGAATGTCGGCACCAGAGTGTGCCCTGTGAATTGAATGTTCATCATTCTCTACGATAACCGTCTCAAATTCCGTTTCGATAATTTTGGGCAAGTTACAGTTCCAACCGGCCTCACAACGCGCAGACCATGTGTCAATTCCCTGTCGGGACGCGGCCCGTAGAAGCACTTCGGGGGAAATGGCGCATCCATCTTACAAATGTACGAGGAATCAGTGTAATGTGCTTTTGCGGAGACGCACAAGAGTGGCAGCCAATTGTGCCACGAATGAAAGCGCAAACAAGCCATTTTTTATTTATTTATTGTTCTTTTTGAGGCTGTCCAAATTGTATTGGTTTTTTGATTAATGCGATTCGCGTCGTTCTATTCATGGTGAATAATTTAGAAAATGAATACGATGCCTTTGTAA
>PIJE02001339.1:0-14960 GCA_002895965.2 Coryphaenoides rupestris
AAACAATAACAACACATTACTCTCAATAACAATAACAACACATTACTCTCAATCACAATAACAACACATTACTCTCAATCACAATAACAACACATTACTCTCAATCACAATAACAACACATTACTCTCAATAACAATAACAACACATTACTCTCAATCACAATAACAACACATTACTCTCAATCACAATAACAACACATTACTCTCAATAACAATAACACATTACTCTCAATAACAATAACAACACATTACTCTCAATAACAATAACAACACATTACTCTCAATAACAATAACAACACATTACTCTCAATAACAATAACAACACATTACTCTCAATCACAATAACAACACATTACTCTCAATAACAATAACACATTACTCTCAATAACAATAACAACACATTACTCTCAATAACAATAACAACACATTACTCTCAATCACAATAACAACACATTACTCTCAATCACAATAACAACACATTACTCTCAATCACAATAACAACACATTACTCTCAATCACAATAACAACACATTACTCTCAATCACAATAACAACACATTACTCTCAATCACAATAACAACACATTACTCTCAATCACAATAACAACACATTACTCTCAATAACAATAACACATTACTCTCAATAACAATAACAACACATTACTCTCAATAACAATAACAACACATTACTCTCAATCACAATAACAACACATTACTCTCAATAACAATAACAACACATTACTCTCAATAACAATAACAACACATTACTCTCAATAACAATAACAACAACAACAATAACAACACATTACTCTCAATAACAATAACAACACATTACTCTCAATAACAATAACAACACATTACTCTCAATAACAATAACAACAACAATAACAACACATTACTCTCAATAACAATAACAACACATTACTCTCAATAACAATAACACAACAATAACAACACATTACTCTCAATAACAATAACAACACATTACTCTCAATAACAATAACACAACATTACTCTCAATAACAATAACAACACATTACTCTCAATAACAATAACAACACATTACTCTCAATCACAATAACAACACATTACTCTCAATCACAATAACAACACATTACTCTCAATAACAATAACAACACATTACTCTCAATCACAATAACAACACATTACTCTCAATAACAATAACAACACATTACTCTCAATAACAATAACACAACATTACTCTCAATAACAATAACAACACATTACTCTCAATAACAATAACAACACATTACTCTCAATCACAATAACACCACATTACTCTCAATAACAATAACACCACATTACTCTCAATCACAATAACAACACATTACTCTCAATAACAATAACACCACATTACTCTCAATAACAATAACAACACATTACTCTCAATCACAATAACAACACATTACTCTCAATAACAATAACAACACATTACTCTCAATAACAATAACACAACATTACTCTCAATAACAATAACAACACATTACTCTCAATAACAATAACAACACATTACTCTCAATCACAATAACACCACATTACTCTCAATAACAATAACACCACATTACTCTCAATCACAATAACAACACATTACTCTCAATAACATAACACCACATTACTCTCAATCACAATAACAACACATTACTCTCAATAACAATAACAACACATTACTCTCAATCACAATAACAACACATTACTCTCAATAACAATAACACCACATTACTCTCAATAACAATAACACCACATTACTCTCAATAACAATAACACCACATTACTCTCAATCACAATAACAACACATTACTCTCAATAACAATAACACCACATTACTCTCAATCACAATAACAACACATTACTCTCAATAACAATAACACCACATTACTCTCAATCACAATAACAACACATTACTCTCAATAACAATAACAACACATTACTCTCAATCACAATAACACCACATTACTCTCAATAACAATAACACCACATTACTCTCAATCACAATAACAACACATTACTCTCAATCACAATAACACAACAATAACAACACATTACTCTCAATAACAATAACAACACATTACTCTCAATAACAATAACAACAACAACAATAACAACACATTACTCTCAATAACAATAACACCACATTACTCTCAATCACAATAACAACACATTACTCTCAATAACAATAACAACACATTACTCTCAATCACAATAACAACACATTACTCTCAATCACAATAACAACACATTACTCTCAATAACAATAACACCACATTACTCTCAATCACAATAACAACACATTACTCTCAATAACAATAACAACACATTACTCTCAATAACAATAACAACAACAATAACAACACATTACTCTCAATAACAATAACAACACATTACTCTCAATAACAATAACAACACATTACTCTCAATAACAATAACAACAACAACAATAACAACACATTACTCTCAATAACAATAACAACACATTACTCTCAATAACAATAACAACACATTACTCTCAATAACAATAACAACACATTACTCTCAATAACAATAACAACAACAATAACAACACATTACTCTCAATAACAATAACAACACATTACTCTCAATAACAATAACAACACATTACTCTCAATAACAATAACAACAACAATAACAACACATTGCTCTCACCCAGGTCTGCGATGCAACACTGTCCGTTCCTCTTGACCAGGATGTTGCGGCTCTTCAGGTCTCGGTGGGCGATGGCCGGTTTGCCCTGCGAGCTGCAGATCTCGGTGTGGAGGTGCACCAGTCCACAGGCGATAGACAAGCACATGAGCAGGCAGCCCTCCGGCTCCACCGTGCTGAACTGCAGAACGTCGTACAGAGAGCCCAGCTCGTGGAAGTGGGTGATGAGCCACAGCTGGGTGCTGGAATTCTTGGAGGTCATGTCTGACGCTATGAAGCCTACAGAGTCAGGTAGGCATCGAGACAATGGTTAGTGTTGACAATACTACACTATAGTATATAGTACTTCCATTACCCAGGATGGTGTAGTATAGTATAGTATACTACAGTATAGTACTTCCGTTAGCCAGGATGGTGTAGTATACTATAGTAAACCATAGTATAGTACTTGCATTACCCAGGGTGGTGTAGTATACTATCATATACTATACTATACTATACTACAGTATAGTAAGTAGTATTACCCAGGATGTTGTCGTGGCGCAGCTGAACCGTATTGTAGATTTCTGTCTCTCTGAACCACGACTGTTCGTCTCTGGAGGAGAAGATCTTGACGGCGACACTCTCTCCCATCCACATTCCCCTCCACACCTCTCCATACCGGCCCTTTCCTGTACAACAACAACACAATAATAATACTATGCTACTTTTATATTACAAGAATTATATTCCATACTATATGTAAGAAAAGGTGTGTTCAGATGTGAATTATGTATTTAGATTCTAAGTGGTCTCACCGACACACTCGGCCAGGGAGATCTGTCGAGCCATGGTCCTCTGGACCAGGTAGGGCAGTCCGGTCCCACTGCCTGATGTGCAGAACTCATCGAACAGTTCCTACAGACAAGTAAATTACGGGTTGGTGGTCCAGCCCCTACTGCTTTCTGTTCCATTGCATTTGTCATATTCAGGTTGTACTGTGTAACCCTTCTCACCCCGTATGTGGGGTCTTCTCCGCTGGAAACCTTCACCATGGTCAGGCCCCGGGCCTCACCGGGCCCCGGGAGTCTGCAGTGAGTCCGGCGAGACCTCAGCCACAGCACCAGGCCCATCAGAGCGGCAGCCACCGTGACCACAAGCACCAGAGGAACTGCTACCCACAGCTCCCAGCGCCTCTCTGGACGATCTGTATGTTCATAGAAACAATACGAAAGAAATAACCATGATACAAATATATACACACACACAACACGTGAGAGGGTTCATTCTACTCGTTTTGGAGATCACAGCTTTTGTTTGTTCAAAATAACTGCTGATTCTACAATAATCGATTCTACAATAACTCCGACCAGTCAGAGACTGAAGCCTTCCAAAGCCTAAAGCTTATCTTCCCTCATATTTGTAGTGCGACACAAAGAACCAGATAAATCTTGTTTTAACGGAGCAACACCCAGAGGTCATGACCTGGGCCTAACAGGTCTGCACTTCCAGGTAGGACCCTCTGCACAACATTTTGCATGATTTGAAGCAGTATTCCACAGTTAATATAGTTACACAATTCAGCCAAGTAATCTTTTGCTCAGTTCCCATAAAACTTCACTTATAAGCCCAGGATTCTATTTGCCAAATCATAGAAGTCGTACTAACATGTTACATGTTACTTCAAACAAAAAATTGTATGCAAAGAAAACAAAACAAAAATGTGTTCCAGAAATGAGAAATGGATTGTAGCCGGCATGACGGACTAATGGAGGAATGGAATGTGGTGCTGAGCGACCAGCAGAGGGCAGCAGCGACCCTCCCAACACTCCCAACACTCTGCTCCCTGCTGTCAAGCATTCTGCTGCTCTACGAGTCAATGGGTTTGTAGTTAGCAGTCAAAGCCCAGGAGAGCGTGTTCTGTGTTCTGTGCTCTGTGTTCTGTGTTCTGTGTTCTGTGCTCTGTGTTCTGTGTTCTGTGTTCTGTGCTCTGTGTTCTGTGTTCTGTGTTCTGTGCTCTTCTGTGTTCTGTGTTCTGTGTTCTGTGCTCTGTGTTCTGTGCTCTGTGTTCTGTGTTCTGTGTTCTGTGCTCTGTGTTCTGTGTTCTGTGTTCTGTGCTCTGTGTTCTGTGTTCTGTGCTCTTCTGTGTTCTGTGCTCTTCTGTGTTCTGTGCTCTTCTGTGTTCTGTGCTCTTCTGTGTTCTGTGTTCTGTGCTCTTCTGTGTTCTGTGCTCTGTGTTGTTCTGTGTTCTGTGTTCTGTGCTCTTCTGTGTTCTGTGTTCTGTGCTCTTCTGTGTTCTGTGCTCTTCTGTGTTCTGTGTTCTGTGTTCTGTGCTCTTCTGTGTTCTGTGTTCTGTGCTCTGTGTTCTGTGCTCTTCTGTGTTCTGTGTTCTGTGCTCTTCTGTGTTTTGTGCTCTTCTGTGTTCTGTGTTCTGTGTTCTGTGCTCTTCTGTGTTCTGTGCTCTTCTGTGTTCTGTGTTCTGTGTTCTGTGTTCTGTGCTCTTCTGTGTTTTGTGCTCTTCTGTGTTCTGTGTTCTGTGTTCTGTGCTCTTCTGTGTTTTGTGCTCTGTGTTCTGTGTTCTGTGTTCTGTGCTCTGTGTTCTGTGTTCTGTGTTCTGTGCTCTGTGTTCTGTGCTCTTCTGTGTTCTGTGCTCTGTGCTCTTCTGTGTTCTGTGCTCTTCTGTGTTCTGTGTTCTGTGCTCTTCTGTGTTCTGTGCTCTGTGTTCTGTGCTCTGTGCTCTGTGTTCTGTGTTCTGTGCTCTGTGTTCTGTGTTCTGTGCTCTGTGTTCTGTGCTCTGTGTTCTGTGTTCTGTGCTCTGTGTTCTGTGTTCTGTGCTCTGTGTTCTGTGCTCTGTGCTCTGTGTTCTGTGTTCTGTGTTCTGTGCTCTGTGTTCTGTGCTCTGTGTTCTGTGTTCTGTGTTCTGTGCTCTGTGTTCTGTGCTCTGTGTTCTGTGTTCTGTGCTCTGTGTTCTGTGCTCTGTGCTCTGTGTTCTGTGCTCTGTGTTCTGTGTTCTGTGCTCTGTGTTCTGTGTTCTGTGCTCTGTGTTCTGTGTTCTGTGCTCTGTGTTCTGTGCTCTGTGCTCTGTGTTCTGTGTTCTGTGCTCTGTGTTCTGTGTTCTGTGCTCTGTGTTCTGTGTTCTGTGTTGTAGCACGCGGGGCACTGGCCTGCGGTGGGCGGCGGCGGTGGCGTGCTGAAGGCGTTGCAGCGCTCTGTGCTGCAGCACTGTATGTACAAGCCGTCTAACGAGGAGCCACAGTTTTCCTTGCGGATGTCGCTGAAGAAGCAGCCGCGCTCCTCGCGCTGCGCCACCAAGGAGTAGAAGCACACGGCGCCCCTGCAGGTGCCGTTGCTGCAGGTTCCCTTCACGTTCTCACAGGAGCACAGCAGCTGGCTGTCTGCATCGCCTTCATCACCCGCGTCTTCATCACCCGCAGGAGGTGGCCCAGGCAGGGTTGTTGGTGGTAAACAAATGTGGAAATAAACACACGCACACACACACACACACACGCACACACACACACACACACACACACACACACACACACACACACACACACACACACACACACACACACACACACAATCCCAAATTGAGAAATCCATATTCTAAAGACAATTAAACACACAAACACACACACACACACTGTGGTGGAGGGTAGGTAACATGACCTGATCTTCCTCCTGTAGTACAAGAGATACTATGAGATATATTAACAAGAAACATTAACAACTTTATTAATCCAGAAGGAAATTCTTGTCCCAGAGGTTGCTCAACAACATAAGAATAAAAACAATAGAATAATAAATGCACCGTGTATAAACCTAAAAGAATAACAATACATCTAAGAAGCATTTAGTAAAAATATAAGTTAACTAGAAGTTGGCAATGGTGAGTAATATTGTACATGATATTGAGCAGAAGGAAGGAAGGAGATATGTTAACAAGGAGATATATTAACAAGGAGATATATTAACAAGGAGATATATTAACAAGGAGATATATTAACAAGGAGATATATTAACAAGGAGATATGTTAACAAGGAGATATGTTAACAAGGAGATATATTAACAAGGAGATATATTACAAGGAGATATGTTAAACAAGGAGATATATTAACAAGGAGATATGTTAACAAGGAGATATATTAACAAGGAGATATTATTTAACAAGGAGATATGTTAACAAGGAGATATATTAACAAGGAGATATATTAACAAGGAGATATACATTAACAAGGAGATATGTTAACAAGGAGATATATTAACAAGGAGATATATTAACAAGGAGATATATTAAACAAGGAGATATGTTAACAAGGAGATATGTTTATACAAGGGATATATTAACAAGGAGAATATTAACAAGGAGATATATTAACAAGGAGATATGTTAACAAGGAGATATATTAACAAGGAGATATATTAACAAGGAGATATATTAACAAGGAGATATGTTAACAAGGAGATATATTAACAAGGAGATATGTTAACAAGGAGATATATTAACAAGGAGATATGTTAACAAGGAGATATATTAACAAGGAGATATATTAACAAGGAGATATATTAACAAGGAGATATATTAACAAGGAGATATATTAACAAGGAGATATATTAACAAGGAGATATATTAACAAGGAGATATGTTAACAAGGAGATATATTAACAAGGAGATATGTTAACAAGGAGATATATTAACAAGGAGATATATTAACAAGGAGATATATTAACAAGGAGATATATTAACAAGGAGATATATTAACAAGGAGATATATTAACAAGGAGATATATTAACAAGGAGATATGTTAACAAGGAGATATATTAACAAGGAGATATGTTAACAAGGAGATATGTTAACAAGGAGATATATTAACAGGGAGATATATTAACAAGGAGATATATTAACAGGGAGATATGTTAACAAGGAGATATGTTAACAAGGAGATATGTTAGACAACGATAAAGACACTCATGTAATACAAGGAGATATATTAACAAGGAGATATGTTAACAAGGAGATATATTAACAAGGAGATATGTTAACAAGGAGATATGTTAACAAGGAGATATATTAACAAGGAGATATGTTAACAAGGAGATATATTAACAAGGAGATATATTAACAAGGAGATATGTTAACAAGGAGATATATTAACAAGGAGATATATTAACAAGGAGATATGTTAACAAGGAGATATGTTAACAAGGAGATATGTTAACAAGGAGATATGTTAACAAGGAGATATATTAACAAGGAGATATGTTAACAAGGAGATATATTAACAAGGAGATATGTTAACAAGGAGATATATTAACAAGGAGATATGTTAACAAGGAGATATATTAACAAGGAGATATGTTAACAAGGAGATATATTAACAAGGAGATATGTTAACAAGGAGATATATTAACAAGGAGATATATTAACAAGGAGATATGTTAACAAGGAGATATATTAACAAGGAGATATATTAACAAGGAGATATATTAACAAGGAGATATATTAACAAGGAGATATGTTAACAAGGAGATATGTTAACAAGGAGATATGTTAACAAGGAGATATATTAACAAGGAGATATATTAACAAGGAGATATGTTAACAAGGAGATATGTTAACAAGGAGATATATTAACAAGGAGATATATTAACAAGGAGATATATTAACAAGGAGATATATTAACAAGGAGATATATTAACAAGGAGATATATTAACAAGAGCACAGAACACAGAACACAGAACACAGAGCACAGAACACAGAACACAGAACACAGAGCACAGAACACAGAACACGCTCTCCTGGGCTTTGACTGCTAACTACAAACCCATTGACTCGTAGAGCAGCAGAATGCTTGACAGCAGGGAGCAGAGTGTTGGGAGTGTTGGGAGGGTCGCTGCTGCCCTCTGCTGGTCGCTCAGCACCACATTCCATTCCTCCATTAGTCCGTCATGCCGGCTACAATCCATTTCTCATTTCTGGAACACATTTTTGTTTTGTTTTCTTTGCATACAATTTTTTGTTTGAAGTAACATGTAACATGTTAGTACGACTTCTATGATTTGGCAAATAGAATCCTGGGCTTATAAGTGAAGTTTTATGGGAACTGAGCAAAAGATTACTTGGCTGAATTGTGTAACTATATTAACTGTGGAATACTGCTTCAAATCATGCAAAATGTTGTGCAGAGGGTCCTACCTGGAAGTGCAGACCTGTTAGGCCCAGGTCATGACCTCTGGGTGTTGCTCCGTTAAAACAAGATTTATCTGGTTCTTTGTGTCGCACTACAAATATGAGGGAAGATAAGCTTTAGGCTTTGGAAGGCTTCAGTCTCTGACTGGTCGGAGTTATTGTAGAATCGATTATTGTAGAATCAGCAGTTATTTTGAACAAACAAAAGCTGTGATCTCCAAAACGAGTAGAATGAACCCTCTCACGTGTTGTGTGTGTGTATATATTTGTATCATGGTTATTTCTTTCGTATTGTTTCTATGAACATACAGATCGTCCAGAGAGGCGCTGGGAGCTGTGGGTAGCAGTTCCTCTGGTGCTTGTGGTCACGGTGGCTGCCGCTCTGATGGGCCTGGTGCTGTGGCTGAGGTCTCGCCGGACTCACTGCAGACTCCCGGGGCCCGGTGAGGCCCGGGGCCTGACCATGGTGAAGGTTTCCAGCGGAGAAGACCCCACATACGGGGTGAGAAGGGTTACACAGTACAACCTGAATATGACAAATGCAATGGAACAGAAAGCAGTAGGGGCTGGACCACCAACCCGTAATTTACTTGTCTGTAGGAACTGTTCGATGAGTTCTGCACATCAGGCAGTGGGACCGGACTGCCCTACCTGGTCCAGAGGACCATGGCTCGACAGATCTCCCTGGCCGAGTGTGTCGGTGAGACCACTTAGAATCTAAATACATAATTCACATCTGAACACACCTTTTCTTACATATAGTATGGAATATAATTCTTGTAATATAAAAGTAGCATAGTATTATTATTGTGTTGTTGTTGTACAGGAAAGGGCCGGTATGGAGAGGTGTGGAGGGGAATGTGGATGGGAGAGAGTGTCGCCGTCAAGATCTTCTCCTCCAGAGACGAACAGTCGTGGTTCAGAGAGACAGAAATCTACAATACGGTTCAGCTGCGCCACGACAACATCCTGGGTAATACTACTTACTATACTGTAGTATAGTATAGTATAGTATATGATAGTATACTACACCACCCTGGGTAATGCAAGTACTATACTATGGTTTACTATAGTATACTACACCATCCTGGCTAACGGAAGTACTATACTGTAGTATACTATACTATACTACACCATCCTGGGTAATGGAAGTACTATATACTATAGTGTAGTATTGTCAACACTAACCATTGTCTCGATGCCTACCTGACTCTGTAGGCTTCATAGCGTCAGACATGACCTCCAAGAATTCCAGCACCCAGCTGTGGCTCATCACCCACTTCCACGAGCTGGGCTCTCTGTACGACGTTCTGCAGTTCAGCACGGTGGAGCCGGAGGGCTGCCTGCTCATGTGCTTGTCTATCGCCTGTGGACTGGTGCACCTCCACACCGAGATCTGCAGCTCGCAGGGCAAACCGGCCATCGCCCACCGAGACCTGAAGAGCCGCAACATCCTGGTCAAGAGGAACGGACAGTGTTGCATCGCAGACCTGGGTGAGAGCAATGTGTTGTTATTGTTGTTGTTATTGTTATTGAGAGTAATGTGTTGTTATTGTTATTGAGAGTAATGTGTTGTTATTGTTATTGAGAGTAATGTGTTGTTATTGTTGTTGTTATTGTTATTGAGAGTAATGTGTTGTTATTGTTATTGAGAGTAATGTGTTGTTATTGTTATTGAGAGTAATGTGTTGTTATTGTTATTGAGAGTAATGTGTTGTTATTGTTGTTGTTGTTATTGTTATTGAGAGTAATGTGTTGTTATTGTTATTGAGAGTAATGTGTTGTTATTGTTATTGAGAGTAATGTGTTGTTATTGTTGTTGTTGTTATTGTTATTGAGAGTAATGTGTTGTTATTGTTATTGAGAGTAATGTGTTGTTATTGTGATTGAGAGTAATGTGTTGTTATTGTTATTGAGAGTAATGTGTTGTTATTGTGATTGAGAGTAATGTGTTGTTATTGTTATTGAGAGTAATGTGTTGTTATTGTTATTGAGAGTAATGTGTTGTTATTGTTATTGAGAGTAATGTGTTGTTATTGTTATTGAGAGTAATGTGTTGTTATTGTTGTTGTTGTTATTGTTATTGAGAGTAATGTGTTGTTATTGTTATTGAGAGTAATGTGTTGTTATTGTTTTGTGATTGAGAGTAATGTGTTGTTATTGTGATTGAGAGTAATGTGTTGTTATTGTTATTGAGAGTAATGTGTTGTTATTGTGATTGAGAGTAATGTGTTGTTATTGTTATTGAGAGTAATGTGTTGTTATTGTGATTGAGAGTAATGTGTTGTTATTGTGATTGAGAGTAATGTGTTGTTATTGTGATTGAGAGTAATGTGTTGTTATTGTTATTGAGAGTAATATTGTGATTCGAGAGTAATGTGTTGTTATAGAGAGAATTGATTGTATGAATTTTTGTATGTATTTTTGTATTGTTTTTAAGTATGTTGTTTTGTTATTGAGAGTAATGGTGATGTGTTTGTAATGTGTGTTATTGTATGAGAGTAATGTGTTTTATTGTGATTGATAGTAATGTGTTTGTTATTGTGATTGAGTAGTAATGTGTGTATATGTTATGAAGGTAATGTGTTGTTATTGTGATTGATAGTAATGTGGTTTTTCATTGTATTGAGAGTAAATGTAGTTGTTATTGTAAGTCATGTGTTGGTTTTGTGATTGAGATAATGTGATTAGTTTGTGTTGATTGAGCTAATTTTGTTGTGTTATTGTGATGAAGAGTTAATGTGTTGTTTATTGTGATGGGTAATGTAGGTAGTTGAGAGATTGTGTTATTGTATGAGTATGTGTGATGATAGAGTAAATGTGTTGTTATTGTGATTTGAAGTAATGTGGTTTATGTTATTGAGAGTAATGTGTTTTATTGTGATTGAGCAGTAATGGTATTGTTTGATAATTGTGTATTGATGAGAGTAATTGGTGATTGTATTGAGAGTTATGTGTTATGAGAAGTAATGTGTTGTTAATTGTGATTGAGAGTAATGTGTTGTTATTGTGATTGAGATAATGTGTTGTTGTTGTTGATTGAGAGTAATGTGTTTGTTGTTGTGATGAGAGTAATGTGTTGTATTGTGATTGAGAGTAATGTGTTGTTGTTGTGATTGAGAGTAATGTGTTGTTATTGTGATTGAGAGTAATGTTGTTGTTATTGTGATTGGAGAGTAATGTGTTGTTATTGTGATTGAGAAGTAATGTGTGTTATTGTGATTGAGCAGTAATGTGTTTGTTTTGTGATGAGAGTAATGTGTTTTTATTGTGATTAGAGAGTAATGTGTTTGTTATGTGACTGAGAGTTAATGTGTTTGTTATTGTGATTGAGAGTAAGGTGTTGTTATTGTGATTGAGAGTAATGTGTTGTTATTGTGATTGAGAGTAATGTGTTGTTATTGTTGATTGAGAGTAATGTGTTGTTATTGTGATTGAGAGTAATGTGTTGTTATTGTGATGAGAGTAATGTGTTGAAGTAATTGTGATTGAGAGTAATGTGTTGTTATGTGATTGAGAGTAATGTTTGTTATTGTGATTGAGAGTAATGTGTTTGTTATTGTTGATTGAGATAATGTGTTGTTTATGTGATTGGAGTAATGTTGTTGTTATTGTACTTGATAGTAATGTGTTGTTATTGTGATTGAGAGTAATGTGTTTTTATTGTGATTGAGAGTAATGTGTTGTTGTGTGATTGAGAGTAATGTGTTGTTATTGTGTTGATAGTAAATGTGTTGTTATTGTGAATTGAGAGTAATGTGTTGTTATTGTTGTGTTATTGTTGATTGAGATAATGTGTTGTTATTGTATTGAGAGTAATGTGTGTTATTGTGATTGAGAGTAATGTGTTGTGTATTGTGATTGAGGTAATGTTTGTTATTGTGATTAGAGTAATGTGTTGTTATTGTTGATTGAGAGTAATGTGTTGTTATTGTGATGAAGAGTAATGTGGTTGTTATTGTGATTGAGAGTAATGTGTTGTTATTGTGATTGAGAAGTTATGTGTTTGTTATTGTGATTGAGAGTAATGTGTTGTTATTGTGATGAGAGTAATGTGTTGTTGTTGTGATTGAGAGTAATGTGTTGTTATTGGATTGAGAGTAATGTGTTGTATTGTTATTGAGAGTAATGTGTTTTATGTGATGAGAGAATGTGTTGTTAGTTGTGATTGAGAGTATGTGTTGTTATTGTATTGAGGAGTAATGTGTGTTATTGTGATTGATAGTAATGTGTTTTGTGTATGAGAGTAATAAGTGTTATTGTGTTTGGTAGTTTGTTATTTGAAGTAATGTATATATGTGATTGAGGAGTAATAGTGTTGTTATTATGATAAGGATGTGTTAATTGTGATTTGAGAGTAATGTGTGTTATGTGTGATGTGAAGAAATGTGGTTGTTATGTATTTGATAGTAATGTGTTGTTATTGTAGATTGAGATAATGTGTATTAAGATATATTGTGATTGAGGATTGATGTTGTAATTTGTTGTGTATTGTGATTGAGAGTAATGTGTTTTATTGTGATTGAGAGTAATGGTGTTATTGTTGATTGTAAGTTAAGTAGATTAGAAAGAGTAATTGTGTTGTTAGTTGTGATTATAATGTGATTAGATAGTAATGTAGTTGTATTGTGATTGAGAGTAATGTGTTGTTATTAGGTATGTGTTATTGTGATTGAGTGAGTAATGTGTTGTAATGTGTTGATTGAGAGTAATGTGTTGTTATTGTGATTGAGAGTAATGTGTTGTTATGTTGGGGGATTGGAGGGGAATGTGTTGTGGGATTGAGAGTAATGTGTTGTTTGTTGTGATTAGAGTAATGTGTTTTGTGTATTGTGATGAAGAGTAATGTGTGTTATTGTTGATTGAGAGTAATGTGTTGTTATTGTGATTGAGAGTAATGTGTTGTTATTGTGATTGGAGAGAAATGTGTTGTTGTTGTGATTGAGAGTTAATGGTGTTGTTATTTGTTTGATTGAAGTAATGTGTTGTTATTGTGATTGAGAGTAAATGATGTTGTTATTGATGATTGAGAGTTAAATGGTTGTTGTTGTGATTTGAGAGTAATGTGTTGTTATTGTGATTGAGAGTAATGTGTTGTATATTGTGATTGAGATAATGTTGTTTATGTGATTTTGAGAGTAATGTGTTTTATTGTGAATTGAGAGTAAATGTGTGTTGTTTGTTATTGTATTGAGAGTAATGTGTTGTTATTGGTGATTGAGAGTAATGTGTTGTTATTGTGATGAGGTAATGTGTTGTTATTGTGATTGAGAGATATGTGTTTTTGTCTGTGATGAGTAATGTGTTGTTTTTGTGATTTGATGAGTAATGTGTTTGATTGTGATTGAGAGTAATGTGTTGTTATTGTGATGAGAGATAATTGTTGTTGTTGTGATTGGAGAGTAATGTGTTGTTATTGTTGATTGAGAAGTAATGTGTTGTTTTTATTTTTTATGAAGTATTTATTTGTTGATTTATTTTTTTTTTTATGTTTTTATTGTGATTGAGAGTAATGTGTTGTTGTTATGAGAGTAATGTTGTGTTATTTGTGATTGAGAGTAATGTGATTGTTTATTTTGTGATTGAGGTAATGTGTTGTTATATGTGATTAGGAGTAATGTGTTGTTGTTGTGATTGAAGAGTAATGTGTGTTTTATTGTGATTGGAGAGTAATTGTGTTGTTATTGTATTGAGGGTAATGTGTGTTATTTTATTGTGATTGAGAGTTAATGTGTTGTGTTGTATTGTGATTGTATGAGTAATGTGTTGTTTATTGTGATTGAGAGTAATGTGTTTGTTATTGTTGTATTGAGAGTAATGTTGTTGTTATGGTTGTATTGAGAGTAATGTGTTGTTATTGTGGGTAATGGTTGATTATTGAGAGTAATGTGTTGGTTATTGTTATTGAGAAGTAATGTGTTGTTATTGTGTATGTATTGAGAGTAATGTGTTGTTATTGTGATGAGAGTAATGTGTTGTTGTTTGTGTATTGAGAGGTAATGTGTTGTTATTGTAATGTGTGTTATTGTGATTGAGATTAATGTGTTGTTATTGTGATTGAGAGTAATGTGTTTTATTGTGATTTGAGAGTAATGTGTTGTTGTCTGTGATT